>SJYV01046950.1:337632-352082 GCA_006410875.1 Neotragus pygmaeus
ATCGCTCTACGTTTTTATCTGATCAACTCATGAGAGAGAAATTAAAAATATTTTTGGTTCTGGTGAGTTGGAAGGATCAGCTCTTTTAGGACATTTAAGTTTGTGTTATGGTGTATGACGCTGATGGGAATTCACAATAGAAAGAGAGAAGCCTAATCTACAGGTCGATTTTAAAAGATAGGAGAGCGGAAAAAGTAATCTATTCTACTTGGTCCACAACTACTTACTCAGCATTCCATATGCTTTGATGACTGATCAGGTACTAGAAATATGGCCAATTGGGGAAAAACTTAAAGACATAATTGTTTTCTGTAACGTGTTTAGTATGATAGAGAAGAATGGCACATGTTAGCCTACATGGACTGCTTTTGTTTTGAGGAGTGGAGGAGATAATGTAAAAAAGTGCATAATTGAAAGAAAATAAGAGCCGTAGGGATGAAACTTTGGAATTACCAAAATTTAAGGCCAGAGAAAGAGGGTAAGAAGGACTGTTAAGAGAGGTGAGGGAGGCTTCCCAGGTGGTGCTAGTGGTAAAGAATCTACCTACCAATACAGGAGACACGAGAGGTATCGGTTTTTTCCCAGGGTTCAGACAACCCCCTGGAGTAGGAAACTACAAGTTGCTCCAGTACTTTTGCCTGGAAAATGCCATGAACAGAAGAGCCTGGAAGGCTATAGTTCATGGGGTCACATAAAGATAGACATGACTGAACACATGCACATGCAAGACAGATAGGAGATACAGAGGAGAAAATGGAATTAAGGAACCAGAGGTAAAGTTACAGCAAAAGGTAACAGTTAGTAGCCCAACTTCTTGGAGGGAGGGCTGGCTCTGTGAGTAAGAAGATAGTTTCCTTGGATTTGTCAGGAATCTTTTTATTTTATCTTATTATTCAAATAAGAATTATTTTATCTTATTATTCAAATAAGAATAATTTTATCTTATTTATTCAAATCTTATTTTTGAAGACTGTGTGATCTATGTTGCAACTACTCAACTCTATCATTGTAGGACATGAGCAGTCGTAGAGAATATATAACTAAATTGGCTGTACACCAATAAAACGTTTTATACAATAACAAGTGGCTTGACTTTGGGCTGTTGGCCATAGTTGCCAACCAGATGGAAAAACTGAAAAAAGATAGTTTGTTAGTTGTTTGTGACTATATAGCTGATATGGGTTTCCCTGGTGGCTCAGAGGTTAAAGCGTCTGCCTGGAATGTGGGAGACCTAGGTTCAATCCCTGGGCCGGGAAGATTCCCCTGGAGAAGGAAATGGCAACCCACTCCAGTATTCTTGCCTGGAGAATCCCATGGACGGAGGAACCTGGTGGGCTACAGTCCATGGGGTCGCAAAGAGTCGGACACGACTGAGCGACTTCACTTTCACTTAAGTGACCGGCACAGTTACACATATGCTAGGGTTCAAGATCTCTTCACTACATCATGTCTCTTCTAAAATGCTAACGTTGCAAAAGTCAGTTGGGGCCACTTTGGTTTTTATTCAAGTCTCTCCTTGAGTAATACAGATCCTATGCATTCAATCTCCTTTTTGTGGGACATTTGTCGGTATGCAATGACTTGCTGGCATTCATCTCACAACTAGCCTTGATATGGATGGCAGTTACAGCTTCTTACGGCTTATTTTTTAAGGTGGTCCATCCTCTAAAATATTGTTTCTCAAAAGGTGTCATAGAATTTGATAGTTTTCCATTAGGAATCTCTTTTAAAAATGCAAACAGGACTGCAAAGCAATTTACATTACAACTCAATTTGAATTAGTATAGCAGATATTTTTTTTATTCATTTACATATTGAGAAAAAATTGGCATACAATATTGTATTAGCTTAAGGTGTCCTACTAATGATTATATATATGTATACATATACATATGTTCATTCGTTTCAATTGTGTCTGCCTCCTTGCAATCCTATGGACTGTAGTCTACCCGTCTGGCTAGAATACTGGCGTGGGTTACCATGCCCTCCTCCAGGGGATCTTCTTGACCCAGGGGTTGAACAGGCATATTCTGAGCATTCTGCATTGCAAGCAGACTCTTTACTGTTAAGCCACTGGGAAAGCCCCATATATACACATATATAATGTAAAATGGTCATATATTTTTCAGATAATACTAAGAACACTGGTGATCAGTGAAGTCTGATAGTAGTAGAAGTTAAGGGAAAAGGAAATGGAGAAAAATGTCTTTGCTACGTACTTGTTGAAATCATTAGAAATTAAATATCTCAGCAAAATGTAACATATATGCTGATGTGCAATTCTTATACAGTAGTATTCTAAATTATGTTAATACGTGCTACCGGTTAACAGAGCCAGAGGTATTCCAAAGGTTGCAAGACTTTTAGATACAAAAGTAATGAAAATATAATCTGTGATGTATAAGTTGAGTGTGCTGAGTTTCATGTGGGTCTTTGGTATATATGTTATATCCAGCTCCATTCCAATTTGCATATGAACAGCTCCAATCACATTGGGGCTTCCAGGTGGCGTTAGTGGTAAGTAATCCACCTGCCAATGCAGGAGAGTTAAGAGATGCAAGTATGATCCCTGGGTTTGGAAGGTCCCCTGGAGGAGGGCATGGCAACCACCGCCCCCAGCACTCTTGGCTAGAGAATCCCGTGGACAGAGAAGCCTGATGGGCTTCAGTCCATAGAGTTGCAAAGAGTCAGACCCAACTGATGTGACTTAGCAAGGGGCACCATTCCAATCACATTAGCCAAAATGCCCACTTTCAATGTGTGATAAAAAGTGAATTATTTAAAAGAGTCACCATTTTATCATAAAACCTAGTAGACAGGGTATTTGATAAATGAACTGATACTTCCACAATTGCGCAAGTGTAAGAATTAATGAATGACTGAGTGAATGAATCAATTAGTCATAATCCTCAAATGATCTTAGGGTACAGCTTTATTAATCTATGAAAATCTCACCCAGAGATAATAATTGCATTTTCTACATGGGGAAAGAAATAGATAAAACTGCTGTTTAGGGAGACTTTGGGAATGCTGATAGAACATTAGGATCAGCAGGGACCTCAGGCAGGTTCCACCCCATAGCATCTTCTGGATTGAAAACAGCAGGAGAATCACATTCCACATCATTTCCTAAATCATTTTTCTTCTTCAGAAGAATGACTAACAACTGTGAAGGAAAATTGAAGTCTTACTAGACTTTTGAAAAGAGGAAGAGATTATGACAGTGAAAGCTTATGGAAAGAAATGGACCAGAGTTATTTAAAAATAATAAATGTATCCTATAAGGTGTATTAGACATATAGAATGGATCTTTTAATTGCTTAGAATTCTAGGCTCAGTATTTTGGATCAATATTTTAGCTTTTAGCAATAACATTCTATTTTTTCTAGCACAGTAATAAAACAGTCATAATTTTAGAAAATATGAAGAAAATCTTCGGTTGGATTTTGAAAACTGTGTTTGGTGAGTCATTACTGATTTTAAGTTTAAAAGAAAACATTCTGTTCCCTTGGAGCTTCAAACCAATCTGACAGTTCAGCTTCCCTTTGTGTGGGTCCTGTTGGAGCTATGAGCTGTTATTCATATAAGATACATAAATGTTTCCTTTTAACAACTTGGTTTGATGCTGCGTTCCATCTTCATCCTTCTATTTTCCTCTGCCTGCATAAGAATAGGAATGAAAAATTGAATTGGCTTAAGGCATTAACAAAATCTTAACTGCTGGAAGCAAAAGAGGCAAGAGAGCTTCCTGGAGAAAGCAACCTGCACCATATCCTTTAGGACAAACCACTGGGCCCTAAGCCTGTTTTGAATATGTATTATCTTGTATAAACAGGAAATGAATAAAATCGACAGAAAAAGGAGAAAACACATTTTACACAATTTAATTAAAATTCTTGAGGATCCTACAATGTTATATTCTGATCTAAAATAATACTGAAACATGAATATAGAAAGCAAATTCTAAAAAGTGGAATGGTGCCCATTCACCCCATTTGACTACCTGGATTAGTGCCGTAAGTAGCTCAATGTTTCTTTAAAATGGTAACTTTTTTTTCTCAGGTATCCAAAATTACTGCTGGATTATCAGTCTTACCTGGTTTTCTTGTGGTGGTTTAGTCGCTAAACCCTGTCTGACTCTTGAGACTGCATGGACTATAACCTTCCAGTCTCCTCTGTCCATGGGATTCTCCAGGCAAGAATCCTGGAGTGGGTTGCCATTTCCTTCTCCAGGGGATCTTCCCGATCCAGGAATCAAACCCAGGTCTCCTGAATTGCAGGCAGATTCTTTACCCACTGAGCTATGAGGGAAACACATGTGATTTTCTTAATGCCAGTGTTTAACCAGATTAAGTCAATTCTCAAATCCTATTCATTGCTAGATAACTGACTGGTAATTAATTAATTAATGTAGAATACTTAGAACCTAGCCATCAGTTCAGTTCAGTTCAGTCGCTCAGTCATGTCCAATTCTTTGCAACCCCATGGACTGTGGCACGCCAGGCCTCCTTGTCCATCACCAACTCCTGGAACTTGCTCAAACTCATGTCCATGGAGTGAGTGATGCCATCAAACCATCTTGTCCTCTGTTGTCCCCTTCTTCCACCTTCAATCTTTCCCAGCATCAGGCTCTTTTCAAATGAATCAGTTCTTCATATCAGGTGGCCAAAGCACTGGAGTTTCAGCTTCAGTATCAGCCTTTCCAATCAATATTCAGGACTGATTTCCTTTAGGATGGACTGGTTGGATCTCCTTGCAGTCCAAGGGACACACAAGAGTCTTCTCCAACACCACAGTTCAAAGGCATCAATTTTTCAGCACTCAGCTTTCTTTACAGTCCAACACTCACATCCATATTTGACTACTGGAAAAAACATAACTCTTACTAGATGGACCTTTGTGGGTAAAGTAATGTCTTTGCTTTTTTAATATGCTGTCTGGGTTTATTTTAGCTTTTCTTCCAAGGAGTAAATGTCTTTTAATTTCATGGCTGCAGTCACCATCTGCAGTGATTTTAGAACCCAAGAAAATCAAGTCTGTCACTGTTTCCATTGTTTTCCCATCTATTTGCCATGAAGTAATGGGACTGGATGCCATAATCTTAGTGTTTTTAATGTTGAGTTTTAGGTCAACTTTTGCATTCTCCTCTTTCACTTTCATCAAGAGGCTCTTTAGTTCTTCGCTTTCTGCCATAAGGGTGGTGTCATCTGCGTATATGAGATTATGGATATTTCTCCCAGCAATCTTGATCCAGCTTGTACTTCATCCAGCCTGGCATTTTGCATGCTGTACTCTGCATATAAATTAAATAAGCAGGGTGACTATATAGTCTTGACATATTCCTTTCCCGATTTGGAACCAGCCTGTTTTTCCATGTCCACTTCCTACTGTTGTTTCTTGTCTTGCATACAGATTTCTCAGGAGGCCAGTCAGGTGGTCTGGTATTCCCATCTCTTTAAGAATTTTCCATATTTTGTTGTGGAAAATACTAGCTTATGGTAATCACTCAATAAATGTGGACAATAAACATAGATTTATGAATATTGTTAATGAGTCACTTCTCAGTTAATCTCTGTTTAAAAATTAGAGTATTCAGGGATTGAATAAACCAAGTGAAGTCTGTTTTGCCATGCCTCATTCATAGATGCAAACCAAATTTCTTTGTACAACTTTCACAAAAATTAAAAGGTAGTACCACTATGTTTTTACTGGAAAAAAACTAATAGCAATTAGGAGAAAATACGGAAAAGTGATGTGTGAAGGAAGATATTTCAAAAGTTCTTTGTAAGTTAATTAGAAACTTAATGATGTTGTCAAAATTTATTTTGCATGATTCAAGATGAAGCCTCTGAAAAGAGGGATAATATCTGATAAATTATCCTATCGACTGCTGTACATAAGCCTGTTATTTCAAGCGAGATAATTGCATGGTAAACAGCATTAGCTATTCATTAGTTGTAGCTGTTCTAACTGATTCTTTCTCAGCTGGGCAGATTTAATTTAGTGACAAGAAAAATACTGCAAATCAGCTCTGTGATATAAACTATGTCAATACAGGAATGAATCAGTAGGAAATAATTCTGACATACATGAAGATAGTCAATGTTTAAGCATCTGAGTACAAAGTTCCAAAGAATAGCAAGAAGAGATAAGAAAGCCTTCCTCAGCAATCAATGCAAAGAAATAGAAGAAAACAACATAATGGGAAAGACTAGAGATCTCTTCAAAAAAGTTAGACATACGAAAGGAACATTTCATGCAAAGATGGGCTCAATAAAGGACAGAAATGGNCAAAATCGATGTTTTTTAAAAAAAATGGCAGGAGCTGTTTGGAGCAACTGCTGGTCTGAGCCTTGCTGGACATCAGACTGAGCCTTGGGCCACACCTCCCCTCCTGGGGATCTGCCTGCCAGAGTAAAGACAGTGCCTGGATTGAGGCATGTAAATAAATACCCACCTGTCTTTTTTTCTGCTATTCCAAAATCCCCCAAACGCTTGAAAAATGACCTTGGATTTTTTTTTTTTTTTTGGTAAATTTACAGAAAACTCACTTGGTGATAAGATTTGACCTTAGCTGGTATCCTGTCCCTGTTTTTCCTCTGTGGTGGCTTAATCCTCTTTTTACTGCAGAGATGTCTGTGCGTCTGCTCCCTGAGTGCTGCTCGGGATTTACTCTTATGGGGCAGCTCCAGAAGGAACCACCCTACCGACACTGTGGTTTTGGACCTCCAGCCTCGCGGAACTGAGACAGAGTGAGTTTCTGTTTCAAGGCCCAGCCTGGCCTGGGGCTCCTGAGAAGCTCCCTGGTTCATTGGGAGGCTCAGTGGAGCTCTGTTCAAGACCCACGTCAAGCAGCTGAGGGTCAGGGAGACCCTTAGTGAGTTAGTATCAGGCTGTGCACCCCTTTGTCTTAAGAGGGTAGCTTGCCATCTGTGGCTCTGTCAACCTCGTGAATTGACGGCTTTGAATTGTGGTGCTGATATCCGTGCTTCGACAGCACGGAGATTAAGCCAGTCAGTCTTAAAGGAAATCAACCCTGAATACTCCTTGCTGAAGATGCTGAAGCTGAAGCTCCAGTATTTTGGTCATCTGATGTGAACAGCTGGCTCATTGGAAAAGCCCCCGATGCTGGGAAAGATGGAGGGCAGAAGGAGAAGAGGGTATCAGAGGATGAGATGGCTGGATGGGATCACTGATTCAATGGATGTGAACTTGGGCAAACTCTGGGAGATGGTGACGGACAGGGAGGCCTGGTGTGCTGCAGTCCATGGGATTGCAAAGAGTTGGACTCAGCTGGGCAACTGAGCAATCATAACTTTGTGATGCCCGGATGGGGTTATTCTTAACTGGTTCAGGGGAAGCTGTGTCCCTTCCGGACCCACGAGGATGTTGTGACCTGCAGACATTTAGAATGAAGGCACCAGTGACGTTGAGCAGAGAGAGTCAGTGGAGGAGATGCTATGTGTTGTGCGTGGGATTCTTGNCTTTTCTTCCAAGGAGTAAGCATCTTTTAATTTCATGGCTGCAACCACCATCTGCAGTGATTTTGGAGTCCCCAAAAATAAAGCCTGACACTGTTTCCACTGTTTTCCCATCTATTTCTTAATTAGTTCTTGTAGGTAGTATGTGCATGTGTACTAAGTAGCTTCAGTTGTGTCCAACTCTTTGCAGCCCTATGGATAGTAGCCTTCTCTGGTCCTCTTGTTCGTGGGATCCTCCAGGCAAGAATACTGGAGTGGTTGCCATGCCCTCTTCCAGGGGATCTTCCCCACCTAGAGATTGAACCTGCATCTCTTATGTCTCCCGCATTGGCAGTTGGGTTCTTTACCACTAGAGCCACCTGAAAAGCCCTCTTATGTGTAGGACTGAGACCAATTTCCATATTTGGGGAAGGAAAATGGTTGGGACCTTTATTTTTTTGCTTGAGACAAAAAGATTCACAAAAAAGGATTAGATTTGACTGCCTTCTCTTTATGTTTCATTATTTCTTTTTCTTCTTTTTTTTTTTCATTTCCCTCATTTCTTTTCTATTATAGCCAGTTTTTTTCCACCCTACAAATTCCTGTTTTAATAAGGATTTGTTTATTTTGAGGAAAAATGTTCCCCCAAATAAACCAGAATATCAACTTTAGAAAACAAATCTTAAGAATATTAAACTAATCATTTATCTAGAGGATGCATTTGATGTGCCAGCTCTCATTCACAACAATACAGTGTTACATTTGTGCTGAACAGCCCCATATAGCACTCTTAGGTGGGATTTAACACACATACCTCTAACTCAAAGTTGCTCTCAAGTGCTAATGTGATTGCCTTTGTAGTTAGGTAGACATCACCTAAGATTTGGTTTTAGTGTCAAGACTGATGACATCATACACCAAGGAATGGATGAAAAGACTTTTTTTTAAAATTTACATACTGAGGCTGTATGTGGAGAACAGGGTGGGATTCTTATGGTGGTTAAGGGATGAAGCAGGAGTGAGTCTGCCTAGAGCAAAAACTTGTGTAGTCTGCACCTCCTGCTGTCACTAAGGAGGGTGTACCCAGGACTTCTTATTAGTGTGTTCATATGTGGAACAGAAGGGGGAGCAAGCTCCCCAAACTGGAATCACTCTAGTTCCTTCCTTGCCTCCCTACTCTTTTCCTCCCTTCCTTCCTCCCTTCCTTCTTTGTATGCACACTATAATTTTCCTTTCATCTGCCATCCTCTTTATATCCTTTTTCATTTTTATACTTTCATTCCAATTTAGAATTGCCATGTATCTCTGAAGACAGCCAATAAATTGGTAGAGAGAGTACAGCCTTTTTCATAATACTCTGAACAAGACAGGTCATCCAAGGCAGCAACACTGGTATCTCATGCCTTCTGTTTCCCAGAAATTGAACTTAGTAAGTTTTTTCTCTTCTGAACATCTTCAGTAGAGATTAATTGGATGTACCACATGCAGAAAAAAAGCAGTCACTACATTAACTTGAGCAACTACCACCATCTGCTCTGATTTATTGAGCTCTACAGCACACTATAATAGTCACACAATAAAAATTTTATGATAAACCAAATATAAAAATTCACAATATTTTGGGCTTCCCCAGAGTCTAAAGGAGATATATGCCTTATATTATGTAAAAAAATAAGAAATTCTAAATAATAGAATTCAACTGATTATATAAACTGTTCACAAAATACTAGTTTCTTCCTCAAATGTTAGTTTTACTTAGGGCTTGTATCTTAGTCTTATTTCTATATCTTGTCATTTTAATCATGAATTTATAGATACATTAATGATTATAATTGAGCTACACTTAAAAAAAACTAGATTTATTTTTATGTATCCATGGAATTCGCTTTTTTCATCACAAGTTAGACTTTAATATTTAATAAAGCATATAACTGGGCAATGAGGCTATAATTTCAAGTTTATGACTGAATCTTCAGAGTCAGTAATTTAGTCGTAAGGACTGGGAGATGAAAAGACTTTGTACTTTTCCTATTTGCACATGTTTCCAAGTGGAGATGACTTGATGACATTCTCTTTCTCTCAAGCTATTAACAGCTTTTGTATCTCCACACTGCTTCTGGTTGCTGTCTTTCATCAACTCCTGTCCCCATGATGATTTTTCTCAGATAAATCTCTCACTCCTCTTACTCCTTTGAATTAGCCTTTTATTTTGTAAGAACTCTTAAATTATATGTTCTTAATGTTTTACATGCTGTTTGTGTGGATGCATCAATCATTAACTGGTGCATATTTCATATACTTCTTCCAATGCCGCTACTGTTTTTTCCAATATATTCAGATGTTTTCACAAGAAACTTTTTAGGTACTGCTGCTATATGTATTAGGGCGTCCCTGGTGGCTCAGATGGTAAAGGATCCACCTGCAATGCAGGAGATCCAGATTCAATCCCTAGGTTGGGAAGAGTCCCTGGAGAAGAGAATAACTATGTAATGGCTCTAACCTGGTTATTTGTGAACAGAGAGGGAAGTTAGAGATGAATAAATTCTATTTGTTGAACTATAGTATAGGTGCTATTCTTCCAGGCAAGAATACTGGAGCAGATTGCCATTTCATTTTCAGAGGATCTTCAGGTATTGAACCCACATCTCTTTTTATCTCCTGCATTGTCAGGTGGATTCTTTACCAGCTGAGCCACCAGGGAAGCCCAAGTCATTTTAAAACATCTCGTAACTAATAACTGGTAGAGTAGAGAAAAAATTAAACTAGGGTAGTGGTTGTTATTGTTGTTGTTCAGTTGCTAAGTTATATTCAACTCTTTGTGATCCCACAGAATGCAGCATGCCAGGCTTCCCTGTCCTCCAATATCTCATAGAATTAGCTAAGATTCAAATCCACTGAGTCAGTGATGCTATCTAACTGTCTCATCCTCTGCCACCCTCTTTTCCTTTTGGCTTCAATCTTTCCCAGCATTAGGGGCTTTTCCAATGAGTTGGCTCTTCACATCAGATGGCCAAAGTATTGGAGCTTCAGCTTTAGTATCAGTCCTTCCAATGAACATTCAGGGTTGATCTCCTTCAGGATTGACTGGTTTGATCTCCCTGCAGTCCAAGGGATTCTCAAGAGTTTTCTCCAGCACCACAATTTAAAAGCATCAACTCGTTTTTACATGACAGTATGCATGTTCGATGCAGGATGCTTGGGGCTGGTGCACGGGGATGATCCAGAGAGACGTTGTGGGATGGGAGGTGGGAAGGGGATTCAGGATTGGGAGCTTGTGTATTTTGTTATTTGCAAATTTGTGCAAACACTTTAAATAGTTCTAATTTCCATATAAATGATTTTTGAAGTTAAAAAAAAATAAATTATTCCAAATCCCCCCCAAAATAAAAAAAAAATAAATAGTAAAATAACAATAAAAATATTGATTTAAAGACAAAAAAAAGATAAAATAAAAGCATCAACTCCCTGGTGCCTAGGCTTTTTTATGGTCCAACTCTCACATCCATTTATGACTACAGGGAAAACCATAACTTTGATCATGTGGACCTGTGCTGACAAAGTAATGTCTTTGCTTTTCAATATGCGGTCTAGGTTTCTCATAAGGAGAGTGAAAAAGCTGGCTTGAAACTCAACATTGAAAGGCTTAAGATCATGTCATCAGGTCCCATGACTTCCTGGTGGGTAGAAAGGGAAAGGGTAGAAGCAGTGATAGATATTTTCTTGGGCTCCAGAATCAGTGCATATAGTGAATGCAGCTATGAAATTAGAAGTCGCTTGCTTCTTGGAAGGAAAGCTATGACAAACTTGAGTTATTTGATTCCAAATACCTGATTTTTTTGTCCAACTATATTCACATCCTGGCTGTGTCCAAACATACTATAGTTCTTTCCATTATTTTTTGCAGTCACTATAGGAATTAACATATGTGCTCCTATCTCATCTTTAACACTGTGAGTGAGTAGCTCAGATGGTAAAGAATCTGCCTGCAATGCAAGAGACCCAAGTTTGATCCCTGCGTTGGGAAGATCTGCTGGAGAATTCCATGGATGGAGGAGCCTGGTGGGCTACAGTACATGGGATCACAAAGAGTTGGACACGACCGTGTGAGTAACTGTCAACTGTGGGTGAGAGAAAGTCACTCAGTCATGTCTGACTTTTGCCACCCCATGGGCTATACAGTCCACGAAATTTTCCAGGCCAGAATACTGGAGTGGGTAGCCTTTCCCTTCTCCAGGGCTTTAATACTGTAGTTGTCACATGTACAGTATATATACACATGTTATAAAACCTAGAAAACAATAATATATTTGCTGTTTTAAACCAATATCTTTACAAAAAAAGACAAAAAGGATAATTAAAAGTTTAAAATATTTACCTACTATTTCCAACAGTCTATTTACTCCTATAGCTACATCTGGTATGATTTCACGTGGTTTCATCTGATGTTATCCTTCAGCTTGAATCCACTTATAATGAGTATTTTACAATGCAGGTCCACCAGCAACATGTTCTTTACTTTTGCTTTTCTGTAAATGTATTTATTTTGTCTTAAATTTTGAAATTTAATTTCTTAAATAGAGAATTGCAAGCTGTCATCTTTGTGTCAGAATTTTAAAGATCTCACTCTGCTGTCTCCTTGACTCCACAATTACTGATGATAAATCATCGTTTTTAAAAATATTTTTTAAATATATCATTTATTATTCTTGGGCTGCATTTAAGATTTTTTTCCAATGCAATTCCCTGGTTGCCTAGTGGTTAGGATTCCAAACTTTCACTGCCATTACCCAGGTTCAATCTCTATTGCGTTTTTGGTTTTAATCACCAAGTTGTGTCTGAAACTTGTGATCCAATGACTATAGCTCACTAGATTCCTCTGTCCATGTGATTTCCCAGGCAAACTGCAGTGGGTTGTCATTTCCTTCTCCAGGGGAATCTTTCCAACCGAGGGATTGAACCCAGGTCTTCTGCATTACAGGTGGTCTCTTGCATTGCAGAATGATTCTTTACTGACTGAACCACCAGGAAAATTCCCAGTCTCTATTGGGAACTGAGATCCTGCAAGCTGAATGACCAAAATTAATTTTTTTCCTTAGGTTTAATTTTGCTTTTGAACTATGGTGTTTGAGAAGACTCTTGAGAATCCCTTGGACTGCAAGGAGATGCAACTAGTCCATCCTAAAGGAGATCAGTCCTGGGTGTTCCTTGGATGTTGAAGCTGAAGCTCCAATCCTTTGCCACATGATGCGAAGAGCTGACTCATTTGAAAAGACCCTGATGCAGGGAAAGATTGATGGCAGGAGGAGAGGGGGATGATGGAGGATGAGATGGTTGTATAGCATCACAGACTCAATGGACATGGGTTTGGGTACACTCCGGTAGTTGGTGACGGACAGGGAGGCCTGGCATGCTGTGGTTCATGGGGTCGCAAAGAGTCGGACATGACAGAGTGACTGAACTGAACTGAATTTTGAACATTTTGATTATAATGTGTGCCCATATGTTTTATATTTGTGCTTCTCATGTTCGGGCACTTACTGAGTTTGTTAATTCACTGCATTTGGGATATGTTTGGCATTAATTCTTGTAATAGTTTTGTTACTGCATTCCGTTTATCTTCCCTTGCTGCTACTGCTGCTAAGTCGCTTCAGTCACGTCCGATTCTTTGCGACCCCACAGATGGAAGCTCACCAGGCTCTCCTGTCCCTGGGATTCTCCAGGCAAGAACACTGGAGTGGGTTGCCATCTCCTGCTCCAATGCATGAAAGTGAAAATTGAAAGTGTAGTCGCTCAGTCGTGTCCAACTCTTCGAGACCCCATGCACTGCAGCTTTCCAGGCTCCTCCGTCCATGGGATTTTCCAGGCAAAAGTACTGGAGTAGGGTGCTATTGCCTTCTGGAGCTCTTATTCCACATATATTAGGCCATTAGACATTTTTTTCCTGGATCATCAAGATTCTATTTTTTAAAACGTATTTTCTCTCTGTTCTTCAGGATAATTTATCTATTCCCAAGATCACCAGATTTTTTCTTTCAACTCTAATTTGCTATTAAGAAAATGCAGTAAATGTTTTATTTAAACAGTTTAATTTCCATTTATAGAATTTTCCCTTAATTCTGCTTAGTTATCTTCATTCATTATCAGCTAACTTTCTCTCAAGTCCTTGAACATAATTGCAATATTGATGTCTATTAAACACCACTGGCTCAGCGGGTAAAGAACCCACCTGCCAATGCAGGAGACATGGGTTTGATCCCTGGGTCGGGAATATCCCCTGGAGTAGGGCGAGCAACCCACTCCAATATTCTTGCCTGGAGAATCCCCATGGACAAAGGAACCTGGTGGGCTATAGTCTGTGGGGTCACAGAGTCAGACACAACTGAGCACATGCATTGGGTCATATCAAGATTAGTTTCTATTGACAAGTTTTTTGTTTTGTTTGTTTGTTGTTTTGTTTGTTTAACTATGTCCCTATTTTTCACAGGTTTGATAGTTTTTACTGCATACTGGATAAAATCCATAGATGGAGGAGCCTGGTAAGCTGCAGTCCATTGGGTCGCTAAGAGTCGGACATGACTGAGCAACTTCACTTTCACTTTTCACTTTCATGCATTGGAGAAGGAAATGGCAATGCACTCCAGTGTTCTTGCCTGGAGAATCCCGGGTGCTGGGGGCCAGTGAGGAACTCCGCCCATGGCAAAGGTCATGAGGAAGGAGGCTTTGGCATACGCAAAGGCATGATCAAGCCTCAGTAAACCCCCTGCTTCAGAGCATCTACCCCCAATCCAGAGTCTGTTTTTTGCTCTCACTTACACCTCTGACTTTATGGGGGGCTCTTCCCCATAACCATTTCTCTCGGAGAAGGAGTAAACGTGCAGCTCCAGGGAAATAAAAATTCCTGGGCATGACAAGAGTGTTTCGACTGAAGGTTATCTAGCCTGACTGTATAGGTTCATCCAGCCACATGTAATTGTTTACAGTTTCCTGACC
>SJYV01046950.1:352098-394809 GCA_006410875.1 Neotragus pygmaeus
GAGGGGGATTCAGGATTGGGAGCTCGTGTACACCTGTGGTGGATTCATGTCGATGTATGGCAAAGCCAATAGAATATTGTAAAATAAAATAAAGTAAATAAAAAAAAATAAGCACTTTGAAAGTTGTTTATTTATCTGTGGCTGGGCTGGGTCCTCTTTGGTGCATGGGCTTTCCTCCAGGTGCTTCAAGCGGGGGCCCCTCTCTACTTACGTGTGCAAGGGCCTCTCATGGCAGTGCCTTCTCTTGTGGAACACAGGCTCTAGGGCACGTGGACATCAGCAATTGCAGCTTCCAGGCTCTAGAGCACAGATGCAATAGTTGTGGCACCCGGGCTTAGTTGCTCCGTGGCCTGTGGGATCTTCCAGACTGAAACCATGTCGCCTGCACTGGCAGGCAGATTCTTTACCACTGAGCCACCAGAGAAGCCCAATATTTTCATTTTTAGAAGGAAATACTGCTATTAAGTGTAATAGTGATAACCCGCCCCATCCCATACCCCAGAAACATATAAAACAATGTTTTATACTGAAGATGATAGATTCTGCTTCAACTATTAGGGGAAAAACAAGCCACCTCAACAAATTAAAACTGAAGCATTAGCAATACACAAGCCCTAGAATCTATGGGTTACTTACATAGAGCTTAGGTTGTAATTTCCAGGAATCTGTTTGATTTTTTTTTTTTTGCATTCTTCAATGTTAATATATTTTATTCTCAAAAATAATAATTGCTTTGAATATAACAAAAGTAATTGTGTGAGAAATTTCACATGATTCTATGGTAGTGCCTCTGTAGTTTCTGCATTTGCTTTTGNTTTTTTTTTTTTTGCATTCTTCAATGTTAATATATTTTATTCTCAAAAATAATAATTGCTTTGAATATAACAAAAGTAATTGTGTGAGAAATTTCACATGATTCTATGGTAGTGCCTCTGTAGTTTCTGCATTTGCTTTTGCATATCTAAATGTGAAAAAAGCAGATCTATTCCTGGAACTTGAAAAATGAAATTGCGGTTATGGGCACCGTGACATATTCCGGTAGAACATGTGTCTTTGTTTCCTATTCTTTTTAGTTTGAAATGCTTTGAGAGTGTGCTTTATAGCCACCTGCTATTTGTGCCTCTTTAGAAAAATGGACTGCAATGTAAATAATTATGTTTTTGAAAAGCAAATGATCACTTTCTCCAGGAAGACTGATAAATTCATACCCTATCTAGGTTCCAGCATTTGTATCCCAGCTTTTCTCACATCTTTGCTACTTCTCTTTCACTTTTAGCTTCAATCATATTTCAGTCCCTAACATGAACTTTAATTGAGATAAAGCTAATTAGATTGAACATAGTACTCCAAAATTCAGTAATAAGCCAAACATCTCATATGCCCGTATGACTATATGAATTCCTATTGATGGGAACTCTCTTTCTCAATGTCTCTTGGATAGTTCCAACGTCAAGGTTCAGGTCCTAACACACCCTCTAGGAGCCATTCTATTTATCCCGAGACTTGCTTAGTTGATTATCACTCCTTCCTCTCTGTCCATCTCTTTCACAGGTTAATCACATTATGCTGCTGCTGCTGCTGCTGCTGCTAAGTCACTTCAGTCGTGTCTGACTCTGTGAGACCCCATAGACGACAGCCCACCAGGCTCCCCTGTCCCTGGGATTCTCCAGGTAAGAACACTGGAATGGGTTGCCATTTCCTTCTCCACACATTATGCTACAACAATTTAAAAATCTAAAAGTAGATGGTGTATTTGACAACAAGTGGTTTAGTATTCTTCACATCTCTTTCTAACACTTAAGAAAGTACAGGCACAAGTAGGACTTAAAGGATGTTTGCTAAACAACTGGATGAATCATTGCTAAAATACCTTTAAGATTAGTAAGTGAGAATAGAGGTTTGATAACTATAACTTCAGGAATTCGTCCTCAATGTAGTCATGTCAGAGCACATGTCAGGGCATGGCAAAGTTTGGGAGAAGTTGATTAGAGATTACCTCACTATGTTTACTCTAGTTTAGTGCTCTTTTAGTTAATCAGAATTTTTAGATGTATTCCTACATAATGAATTTCAGTACTCAGTTAAGATTTTACTCCTTTGCTCTCTCATTATAATAGAAATCTATACCACTGATGCAACTATGCTTAAAGTAAGGTTTAAGAAGTAGACAAGGCTATCGTTTTTCCAGTGGTCATGTATGGATGCAAGAGTTGGACTGTGAAGAAAGCTGAGTGCCAAAGAATTGATGCTTTTGAACTGTGGTGTTGGAGAAGACTCTTGAGAATCTCTTGGACTGCAAGGAAATCCAACCAGTCCATCCTAGAGGAGATCAGTTCTGGGTGTTCATTGGTAGGACTGATGTTGAAGCTGAAACTCCAGTACTTTGGCCACCTCGTGTGAAGTGTTGACTCATTTGAAAAGACCCTGATACTGGGAAAGATTGAGGACAGGAGGAGAAAGGGTCGACAGAGGATGAGATGGTTGGATGGCATCACCGACTCAGTAGATATGGGTTTGGGTGGACTCCAGGAGTTGGTGATGGACAAGGATGCCTGATGTGCTGCTTCTCATGGGGCAGCAAAGAATTGGACACGAATGAGCGGCTTAACTGAACTGAAAGAAATAGACAAAATAAGAAAAAAGTTCTTAAAGTTTTCTTGATTAAAAATAAAGAAAACCCATGGGATATTCTATAAGTGAAATCCAACAGTATTTGTCTCTACCCAACAGTAGCAACCCACTCCAGTACTCTTGCCTGGAAAATTCCATGGACTGAGGAGCCTGGTAGGCTGCAGTCAATGCGGTCGCTAAGAGTTGGACAAGACTGAGTGACTTCACTTTTACTTTTCACTTTCATGCATTGGAGAAGGAAATGGCAACCCACTCCAGTGTTCTTGCCTAGAGAATCTCAGGGACGGGGGAGCCTGGTGGGCTGCCGTCTCTGGGGTCACACAGAGTCGGACACGACTGAAGCAACTTAGCAGCAGCAGCAGCAATGTATATTGGAGTGAATTTTTAGAGTTAATATATATACGACAAATACATTGCATCTCCTTCTCCCTTCCTTCCAGCATGCTATACAATTTGATTTCACTTATATGAAGTACCTAGAATAGATAAATTTATAGTCAGAAATTACTTTGGTAGATGCTAGGGGTCAGGGTCAGGGATGGAGAGGGAATGGGGAGTTGGTGTTTAATGGGGTTCAAAGTTTCAGTTTAGGAAGATGGAAAAATCCAAGAGATAGATAATAAGAGTTGCATAACAATGTGAATACTGCACTGTATGCTTCAGTTCAGTTCAGTCACTCAGTCATGTCCAACTTTGCAACCCCATGGACTGCAGCACTCCAGGCTTCACTGTCCATCACCAACTCTGGGAGCTTGTTCAAACTCATGTCCATTGAATCAGTGATGCCACCCAATCATCTCATCCTCTGGCTTCCCCTTCTCTTCCTGCCTTCAATCTTTCCCATCATCAAGATCTTTTCCAAAGAGTCAGTTCTTTGCATCAAGTGGTCAAAATATTTGAGCTCCAGCTTCAGCATCAGTCTTTCCAATGAATAGTCAGGACTGATTTCCTTTAGGATGGACTGGTTGGAACTCCTTGCAGTCCAAGTGGGACTCTCAAGAATTTTCTCCAACTCTGCAGTTCAAAAGCATCAATTCTTTGGGGCTCAGCTTTTTTTATATTCCAACTCTCACATCCATACATGACTACTGGTAAAACCATAGCTTTGACTAGACAGACCTTTGTTGGCAAAGTAATATCTCTGCTTTTTAATATGATGTCTAGGTTGGTTATAGATTTGTTGTCTTGCAGTTCTTTCCTTCAAGATTCCCTGAAGCAGAACCAGCTTCCCCCTGCACTTGGCAGTTAAGACAAGGAACAGACAAACTTCTAGTGTCAGACTCAGTCTGTAATATTGAGGGCTCTTGTAGAGGGCAAGAAACACTCCAGGAACATTGTGGGGTCACACTGCCTGCCACATTCTCCCTGGAACCTGAGCCTCAAAAGAAATNAAACAGCTGGACACAGCTGGGCATGCATGTGCACACAAGGATGAAGCAAACCCAGAATTGACAGGGAAGAAAGAAAGCATCTGAGCACGAGTAATAGACTTGGTGGAATATCTTATGAATAAGAGTCAGGCTACTCCATTTCCCGAGTAGAACAAGGGTGCCTAAACCTGAGAAGTCTCATTGTCTTGGGACAGGTCCTCTACAAGCCTCAGTAGGACCATTGCTAACACCTGTGCTCACAACTTCCAAGGGAGTCTTTTCCCCAAAGCCCACATTAAAAGTTCCAGGGAAGGACTCAGTTTGACTCGGCTTGGGTCACATGTCCAATCTGGACCGACCACTGTGACCAGGCCAGTGGGGCATTTGAGGCCAACTCTCATTCAAACCATGGGTCTGGAAGGAATATTTCCTTTTATATCTTGAAGTCAATTAATGTTTAAGACTTACTTTCAATAACTAAGTGTGCTCTATTTCATTTTCTTTGGGGATAATATCCAATTCCCAGGGCAGGGAGGTGTCAGCAGGCTCTGACAGTCATAAATTCAGAAACAAAACCTGGTCTACAATCAATTAGGTCCTGACTCTGGATGACAGGGTGATACATTCCATGTTTCTAATCTTAGCAGAAATAAAAACTGCCTTCACCAAGATTCACATGATTCTCACTGTCTGAGTGCTTGCACCCACGTTCAGTCACATCAGGCTTTTTTGTGACTCCTTGGACTGTAGCCCACCAGGCTCCTCTGTCCATGGAATTCTCCAGGCAAGAATACTGGAGTGGGTTTCCATTTTATTCTCCAGAGGATCTCCCTGACCCAGGGATTTAACCTGCATCTCTTGCATCTCCTACATTGGCAAGGGGGTCTTTACCACCTGAGCCATTGGGGAAGCCTGTTCTCTGAGTAGGTCTAGAGTTAATAGGAGACCCATAAATGAAAAATAATTGAATCCTGCTCCCCTCTCTTCTTCCTCAGACACTGGTGGACACGTGAGTTGAACTGCACTGGATATCTGCTCTGTGTGAAGGCTGTTATGGTCTGACACTACAGTTTCACACAGGACTCTTCCCATTGTCTCAGTTTCCATAGATTGCTGTGGTTCAGTCGCTAAGTCAGGTCCAACTCTTTGTGATCCCATGGACTGCAGCATGCCAAGCTTCCCTGTCCTCTACTATTCTCCCGGAGTTTCCACAGATACTTGGTGTAATTAGTGTCCCATACACCATTCACCTCTGAATTATATTTTGGGTTTAGATGTTAGATATTTTGCTACCAACAATGAGACAGAAACATTGGCAGAAAAAATAACAGACATGGAGAAGAGGAAACGGATATTTATTAAGTACTCCCCATGTTCCAAGCAACAACCCTTTTATATACAGTGTCTCATGAAAACCCAATAGCAACTCTAAAAAGGTGGTATTATTATTCTCCTATCTGGATGAGGAACCAGGCTCAGAAAGGTTAAATTACCCACCCCAAGTCAGAGAACTAAAGGGACATAGAGCTGGGATCAGTTATCAAGTATGCCTAATTCTGATACCGACTTGGGTAGCACTGGTAGTACTTGAATTCTTTCTTTTCTGAATTTGTTAATATTTTACAGTTTGTATTATAAAAACATTACAGGAAATTTGAGGAGAAAACATTTGCTCATGTTGTTTATACAAAATGCTATACTTTGAAGCGGCTGACATAGGGTTCACATACTTTGACATGTTCTGTTTTTCACTTGCCATTACATATACTTTCCACATCTTTTAATTATCATTGCTGTTGCTACATAATACCTTAATGAGTTATGATATGCCATAATATCCCTAATTGCCCTGCTGTCACAAACATCTCTATTGAAAAAGACTTTTTTTTTTCTCCTGTTAATTATTTCCTTAAAATGAATCCTCAGGAGTGGGGTGACTGGGTTAAAGCAAATGAACATTTTTATGATTCTTGACTTTTATTGCCAAATTGGTTTCCAAAGGGGCTGTATCAGTTTACAAGGACAAAGGAGTCTATTTTTTTCAGAGTCTGTTTTTAAAGCTACTTAAAAGAAATAAAATTCTATATGGAGCCGGAGGTCCAGAGAATGTATAAATCATGATCATCAGCCAAAATTCTTTGGAGAACAAGCCAGCCCTGGGAGCCAAATCCTAGATGGTCTGAGAACTCAAAATACTGATGGTCATCATAACAGGGCAAAGAGGGAATGATTATAGGGGGCTCATGTGCAATTTTGGAACTCTAAGGACAAATTAATTGATCAGTTAAGTTACTTTATTGAGGTATTTGGTGTTATTGGCTCTTTATAATGAATAAACAGCCATGAAATTAAAAGACGCTTCCTCCTTAGAAGAAAAGTTATGACAAACCTAGATAGTATATTCAAAAGCAGAGACATTACTTTGTCGACTAAGGTCCATCTAGTCAAGGCTATGGNCTCATTCAGTAGGTTAATTTTCTTCCCTTTTGTAAATGATTTCCTTTGCTGTACAAAAGCTTTTAAATTTAATTAGGTCCAGGTTCTTAATTTTTGCTTTTGTTTCCTTTGGCTTAGGAGAGAGATCAAAAGAAATGTTGCTATATTTCATGTCAAAGTGTGTTCTACCTATGTTTTCCCTGAGTTTTACAGTTTCAGGTCTTACATTTGGGTTTTTATCCATTTTGAGTTATGTTTTCATTTCATTTTTTTACAAACGTCTGTCTTGTTTTCCCAAAATCACTCATTGAAGAGGCTGTCTTTTCATCATTATATATTCTTGCCTTTTTTGTCATAGATTAATCAACCATCAGTTCAGATCAGTTTACTGGCTCAGTCACATCTGACTCTGCAACCCATGGACTGCAGCACACCAGGCCTCCATCGATCACCCACTCCCAGTGTTTATTCAAACTCATGTCTATTGAGTCCAAAATGCCATCCAACCATCTCATCCTCTGTCACCTCCTTCTCCTCCCACCTTCAATCTTTCCCAGCAACAGAGTCTTTTGAAATGAGTCAGTTCTTCACATCAACTTGCCAAAGTATTGGAGTTTCAGTTTCCCCATCAGTCTTTCCAATGAATATTCAGGTTCGATTTCNTCACCTCCTTCTCCTCCCACCTTCAATCTTTCCCAGCAACAGAGTCTTTTGAAATGAGTCAGTTCTTCACATCAACTTGCCAAAGTATTGGAGTTTCAGTTTCCCCATCAGTCTTTCCAATGAATATTCAGGTTCGATTTCCTCTAGGATGGACTGGTTGGATCTCCTTGCAGTCCAAGGGACTCTTAAGAGTCTTCTCCAACACCACACTTCAAAAACATCAATTCTTCAGTGCCCAGCTTTCTTTATAATCCAACTCTCACATCCATACCTGACTACTGGAAAAACCATAGCCATGACTAGACGGACTTTTGTTGGCAAAGTAATGCCTCTGCTTTTTAATATGCTGTCTGCTGCTGCTAAGTCACTTCAGTCGTGTCCGACTCTGTGTGACCCCATAGATGGCAGCCTACTAGGCTCCCCCGTCCCTGGGATTCTCCAGGCAAGAAAACTGGAGTGGGTTGCCATTTCCTTCTCCAATGCGTGAAAGTGAAAAGTGAAAGTGAAANAATGCTGACTAGCATACTGTTATCAAACCCTGCTGGATCTACTCACCAAATGTACAGCAAAGCCAATCTACTGACAATGTGTGTACAGCATTTATTGCGTGGAAGCCAATGTGGGGCCAAGCAAGGAGAGCTAGAAACAGCTCACATTCAACTTCCTGATGAATTTTAGGGAAGAGTTTTTAAAAACAAAGGACGGGAGAGGGTCACAGTGTGTATGATCAACTCATGCACAATTCTCTGGTTAGTGGTGAGATGATGGGGTGACATTTCTGGAATCTCAGTTATCAATCTCTGATTCCAATCTGAGGTCTCTCTGCTGGTGGTCAGCATACAGTTAACTTCTTCCCTTTGGTAGAGGATTTAGAGGAGGATTAGTACCTATGGAATAACTCAGAGCATTATTTACAGCCCCTGAGAAGAAGCTAAAGGTCCTTGACTTGGTTTTATGGCTAAACTATTATTATTTTGTTTTTCTTGACTGTCTTTCTTTGTTTCTGCACTCACTTCTCAGATTAAATTTGCTCTTTGGAACTCTGGAAGATCTAGGAAGCTGAAGCTTTTCTATTACAAATGACAGTCAGGGGAAACAGGGAGCATCTGTCCTGGGGAAGCCCCTGCAGGGTCCTGCTCAGTTTCAGTACCATATAGGATCAAACTCCTTAGTATTCTCTTATTATCAGATATAAACTTGCTTTTATCTTAAAACAATATTTCTGGAGAAACTTCAAATATATAGTCAAGATTGGCTGTGGTTGATGCCCTATGTGCCAGAAACATGATCCTAACAAAATTTTAAAGATGGAGTCAAACCTTTTAAGGTTTGAGTACTTCCAAATGAATTTTAAATAACGGTGTTCTCTCTCTTTCATGTATATACATGCATATATTATAGTTAAGATAGATAAAAGCTTCTATTTTTAAAGGGACAAAAAAAAAAAAGCCCACATCACCATCAATCTTCAGATACATTAGAAAGGACAAATGGAACTTTCAAACTTAAGCTAGTTTTCAGAAACTCCTGAATTTTGTGAATATCAGCTCCCAGTCCCAGATGCTGCTTTAAAACAGGACTAATTTGTGATCATGTTGCTAATAGATCCAGAGACTTCTGTGAATTTCCTGTCAACTTGTTCATAACTTACAACCTGAAAGAGACATCCAAAAAAGTCTGCCTAGAGTCTGGAGTAGACTTCAGGACCTTGATCCTTGGAATCATATCAGTTAAGTAGACAGCTGAGTCATCTTAGAATTACTACGTTTGTCTTAGGAATAGACCTCAAACTGAAATTGTGTGGGAATCTTCCAGAAGCAGATGACTGCAGAAGGAGATAGCTTCAGCATAATTCTATCTAATCAAGAAGATAACGGACTACTTCTGTCGAAGTTTCATAGAAAGAAGTAAACAGAGCTAAAGATGGTTATACTTTGATCTATCTGCTCCCCTATGTACTTTATCTTCTTAGATATTTTCCCCACTTGATTGTTTCATATTTGTAAGTGATTTACAGACACATAATACCCCTTGACAATAAAAACATCTTTAGCCTTTTTTTTTGATTGTAAAATGATCACAGTAAGTCCAATTAACACCCACCAACACGTGTTTCAAAATTCTTTTTTCTTGTGATGATAACTTTCAATACTTTCTTAGCCCCTTTCAAACATGTAATATGATATTATTAACTATAGTCAGCAAAGCAAAAGGAGAAGGGGTGCAGAGGATAAGATGGCTAGATAGCATCACCAATTCAATAGACATGAATTTGCACAAACTCTGAGAGATAGTGAAGAACAGGGGATCTTGACATGAGTGCTGAAGCCCAAAGGATAGCAAAGAGTTGGACATGACTTATCAAGTGGACTACAAGCACCTGCGGTACATTACATCCTGATTTTCTAGCTAGAAGTTTATACTTTTTGATCCTTTCACCATTAGCCACTCCCCACCGCCTCAAGCAACTCTCAATCTGTTCTAAATCCATGTCCTTAACATTGATTTTCTCTGTTCCCATTCACTTCTTGACATGAGTCCAATACTTGAACGTAATTTACTCATGCTTTGGCTAAGATAAGTAATGAAACAGAGTGCTGGGTTTGTACTCTTTCACTGTGATATTATGCAGTGTTCCATTGGTATGAGTTTCTCATAATAAATCTGCTTATTCTCCAGTTGGATTTTTAGATAGTATCACCACAACAGGAAAGAAAACCAGAAATCTAGAGCCTGTTATCATGACATATCTAGGGTGGAAGTTTTGTTTCTGCACTGAAACAACCCCCACAGAACATTTGTGTCTGTTAGCTTTTAACCAAACTTTTACAAAATTAGAGGTTGGCAATGAACTATGGAACTGATGGTATATATTCCAAAACTGTCTCACAAAAAAAGCCCTATTTAAGTTCAATTTCAAACTCTTGCACTTTAGTTCTCCTTGGTGACCTTGCTAGTACAAAATCTCTCTCCTTATTTTGGACCATTCTCGATGAGTGATGACTAACCATTACAAAGTTATTGGACATTCCCAAGTTACATTTTTGGCTGAAAATAAATCATGGTAAAAAAAAAAAAAGGAATCTTACTCCATTTTTTAAATACTTGAATGCTGATATTTTTTTTAAACTTTTGCTCCAAAATTGGGCAAGCTGACAAGAAATCATGGGTGCTACTCTTTCAGTGCTGGAGGGAAATTCAAACCAGGCAAAACCCTTCTTGTGTTTGAGAACCTCAGGTAAGTCCCAGTTTTAAAGCATCTTTCAGACTTTATTTTTAAAATTACATTTTGTTATGGTAAGAACACTTAACAAGATATTTATCCTCTTCTTACATTTTTAAGTGTACAATACATTATTGTTGACTATAGATGTAATGGTATATGACAGATCTTTACAGCTTATTTCTCTCACATACCTGGAATTTAATGCTCATTGATTAGTAGCACCCTGTTTTCCCCTCTTTTCAGTCCCTAGGAGCCATGATTGTTATCTTTACTTCTTTGAATTTGACTATTTTGAATATCTCCATGTAAGGGAAATCAGGCAGAGTTTGTCTTTCTGTTACTAGCATATTTCACTTAGCATACTGTCCTCTTGGTTAATCCATGTTATTTTATGCTGGAGAATTACTTTCTACATTAAGGCTGAATAGAATTTCATTATGTGTATATAAGACATTTTCTTTATCCATTTATCTATCAATGGACAGATAGCTGTGTTCGCACCATGGCTAATGTGAATAATATTACAATGAACATGAGAGTGCTAATATTTTTTTTTTTGTGATCCTGATTTCATTTCCTTTTGATAAATATCCCTAAATGGGATTGGTGATTATATGGTAGTCCTATTTTTATTTTTTGAAGAATCTCTATACTGTTTTCCATAGTGGTTGCACCATTTTGTGTTCACATCAATAGAGTATAAGGGTTGCAATTTCTCCACATTCTTACCAACACTTTTTTATCTTTCATTTATTTGGTAAGAGCTATTTGATTGATATGAAATGATATCTCAGTGTGGTTTTGATCTGTATTTCTCTGATTACTAATGGCATCAGATATTTTTTTCATATACCTGTTGACCATTGGTGTGTCTCCTTTGGAGAAATATCTATTCAAGTCATGTTGTTCAGTAATTAAGTCATGTCTGACTCTTTGTGACCCCATGGACAGCAGAATACCATGTTCCTCTGACCTTCACTATATCTCAGACATTGCTCAAATTTATGTCCATTAGTCGCACCCTGCAATAAAACTCTGAGCCACTCTCCTTTCCGTGACTTCCCAAGCCTTTTGGAACTTGCTTGAGAACCTTATTCTACTCTCAGTTCAAGTAAAAAACCTTTTTAATCTCCTTGGTATATGTGCAGTGTCACCAGTTTCAAAGTCCATTACAAATTTTTGGTGGGGTCCATTCTGATATATTGACTAGCTTCACCTGGGAAATAANCGCACACACACACACACACACACACACACACACACACACACACACCAATACACCACATCTGCTTTATTAATCTGATCTGATGGTTGATATTTAGGTTGTTTCCATGTCTTGGTAATTGTGAGTAGTGCTGCAATGAACATACTATTCATTGTACTATTCAAGTCTCAACTTTTGTGACTGCCGGGGACCTTCTCCCACACCAGGGGCTGGTAGCATGTATCTTTTCAAATTATAGTTTTTCATGGATATATGTCCAGGAGTGGGACTGCTGGATCATATGACAACTCCTATTTTTAGTTTTTTGAGGAACTTCCAAATTCTTTTCCATAGTGGCTGCACCAATTTACATTTCCACCAAGAATGTAGGTGGGTTCCCCTTTCTCCACACACTTCACAGCATTTATTACGTACAGACTTCTTAATGATGGCCATTCTAACCAGACACATTGCTTATTTGTTGTTTTTCATTTATCCTCCTCCTTTCTGCTTACTGTTTTATATAAGACACATTAGCAGTGGTTGAGAGCACAGGTGATATACAGTGCAGTTGTTAAATTTAAAGAAAAATGTTCTTAAATGGTTTCACCATCCAGAACAGGGGAACATGAATGAAATGGAAAATTTCAGGTAGTATGAGGACAGAACCTAAGGAGATACACTGCCTCTTTCAAGGACCTGCATAGACAGAAGGAGATCCTTATCCTTAATGACCTGTGGATTTCAGATCAATGTATGAAAGAAGTTTCTAATTGCACTACCCAGGAAGGAAACAGGCCTCATTATCAATGTAATAAGTCCTCTGTTACCGGAAGCCTAAATAATACTTGATGGGATTTATGCATTAAATGCAAGTTTATGAAACAAATAGGGCATTATTGTTGTTTCACATTTAAGGCAACTAGTTGTCAGAGAGGCGATGCACCTTGCATACCATCACACAGGTAACAGTAGGGCTGATTCCACCTAATACCTAGATGGTCTGTGTTTTGCTGGTAACCCAACAATCATGAATAAGGTTATTAGATTATTTTTTCTCCTTCTGAGAGTTTTGGCTCTTCTTGGGAGCCAAAGAGATCTTTCTGGTTATTAGGCAGCTTATGTAAATAAGCTTTACTTTAATAAGCCTTAGTTTAATATATATTCAAAATGCATTACCAAGTGAATATTAAAACCAATTATTTACCCCATTAACCTCTACAAATTGATAGCAAAGTGGCATACCATGAACATAACCCCAAATCAGTAGTTGTGAGTATATTTCTGAAGCTCCCCTTACTTTATCACCTTCACGCACACACACAGCATACAGATATAGGGTATACTTCACACACACACTCTCACACACACACACTCAGACACCAAATCTTTTTTCATCAGCATGTGTGTTTGATCTTTAGAAGCATCTTATTGTGCACACTGATAAGTTTTTTATAATAGGAGCTGGCTCCGTCGTTTAGAAACTTAGGTGTTCTTATACAAACCAGCGCTGCTTTTTTTCTTTCATTTTTATTGAGATGTAATTGACATAGGGCATTGTATAAGTTTAAGACGAATAGCATGATGACCTGACATACATGTTGTATAATGATTAAAACAATAAATTTAGTTANTAGGCATTTGAGATTTATTCATTTGCTCAGGAAATTCTTAAAGAGACAAATTGTTAACTCATCAAAAAAAAAAAAAAGTTTGCTTTAGATCTTTGCCAACCAACTTATGTGGGTTCACTCATTTAGCCAAATAATTATCTAATTAAGACAACAGCCTGCTCACCTGAACAAAGAATTTGGGTATACGGTTCATAGTTGTCTCATCAAGATTGGTTTCAAGATTCTGGTCCTGTTGTGTCTACTTTTCTTAAATGATGATATCATGAACTCTGGCATGAATGCACAATCATTTTTCTTACCTTGAATATCCTGCACTAGGGGGGAAGGTATATATATATAACTAACTGATTTATATTGTTGTATGGCAGAAAGCAACATATAATTGTAAAGCAATTTTCCCTCAATTAAAAAGTAAATTAAAAAAAGAGAAAATTCTACATTAAACTGTTGGAATCCACGGAATGAAACCTATAAATTCTCTTTCCTTTCCTCTCTTTTATACTGTTAAGAATTTGTAAATGTGGAGTTTTTCATATCTGTAATAAATTTAGTTTATTACAGTTTAATACAGTTTAGTATTTCATATCTGTAATAAACTCAGTTTTGAGTGATCAAGAGGTTTTTGTTTCTTTTTAAGGGGAAGTGGGTTTTGTAATGAGTCAAGAACTGATAAATACTATGTCTCACTCAAACTCTTAATTTCCTTTCTAATTGCTGTTTACATGGCTTAACCTAGTTTTTGAGTCACTGCTGTTTCCCCAGATTGCATCCATCTTTAACAATGACCCGAGTATTACATGGATAGATTTTCTGTTCTGATATACTTCTGCCTCTATCAGACTATAATTCAAGCTAAACTTCATATATTTTCTGGAATACGAACCATTAAGATCAAGAGACTGCGCATCTGCTATCTGAGGCATGGTGATTTACATAGTAAGTACTCAGTGACACGTTTATTATGCTAATAAACGCTTACTGAATATGCCATTGATAAAATTCTTGACTTCTCTCTTTATCTCCCAACATATGGTGCTTCATATCTTGTGCTAGCTGTATTCATGTAGTTGATTCTTTAAACCAGAGGATAGAACCAATTTGTGTAAAGTAAGTAGAGCAGCCAGAACCAAATCTAATATTCCAAAAAGAGAACAAAGAGCCTCCATACTCTTGTGACAGATATTCTATTTTTATTATCTAATCATAGAAGACTGCCCTGGTGTTTTGACAAGCACATGGTGTCTTCTACTAAGTGAAGCTACTCACTTGTGTCTGACTCTTTGTGAGCCCATGGACTATACAGTCCATGGAATTCTCCAGGCCAGAATACTGGAGTGGGTAGCTTATATCTTCTCCAGGGGATCTTCCCAATCTAGGAATTGAACTGGGGTCCGCTGCATTGCAGGCAGATTCTTTAGCAACTTGGCTATCAGGGTAGCCCTTTGACTAAGTATGCAATTAACTAAATCCTTAACATAATTTTTTTCTTTTTTTTTAACTCTTACAATGCTAAGTTATATCTTGTGGTATTTTCACTGCTACTGCTGTTTCTTTGGACTGGGGGGTAATTATTTTATTTCATTTAGATAACTGTAACCTCTCAAAATTGTGTGCAATCTTGATCTATCATATTCTATATTGATTATCCTTCTTGACTTTGTGTTAATCACAGATTTAGTATTATAGTTTCTAAATCATTATCTTGATAATTCATGAACATCTGAAATAAACAGATCAAAGGGAAGAAGTTTGTGCCATAATGTAGAAGACCTACAATCATGAAAGCATTATCCTCAGTGACAAGGCCATTTGGTCATGTATGTTTGAACTGGATGCATGAAGAAAATCTGAATAATCTGGAAAGTGCTCTCAGATCCCTTCTTCATGCTTGGATCAGAGTCTACAGGCAATCAGCGTCTTTGAAATGAAACACTGAAACCTCTGTGGTTTGCTTACAATTCTAAGACCACCTTCACTGATGAAATATTGATTCTTTCTTCAATCTCATCTTAAACTCTCTCTCTCTCTTTTTTTTTTTTTTTTTTCTGGAAATCTTTCTAATCACACTTTCCAAGGTTGGGTTAGATGTCTCATCCAAGTGTTCCTTTTAGACTCTTTACAACTTCTATTACAAAATTTTCACTTCATTGTAATTGTTTATGGCACATGCTTATGTTTCACATTAAAATGTAAAAAACACAAGAGGAAACTTTATTTTTGTTCATTAATTGTGTTTGCAGCTCCTAGATTTCTGGCTGACATATAATCAATTAATATAAAATATCATCCCAAATACATTCATGTTACTTTTTAATGGATGATGAAATGTAAACTTCTTTATTTTCTATGACTGATCTCATCTAAGAGCCTCCACTTCACTGAATATCAGTCACCTTAAAGTTTGAGTTTAAAAAAAAAGCCATTAGTTTTTTTCAATGTATACTACAAGTTCGACTGTCTATCAAGGGCTAATACAAAATATTTTATATGAAGAATCAGTTTTTTCAAAGTCTGTTCATCTTTCAGCGCATCCCTCCACCCTTTGTGTCTGTCTTCCAAGGTCGTATTGCTGCTGCTGCTGCTAAGTTCCTACAGTCGTGTCCACCTCTGTGTGACCCCATAGATGGCAGCCCACCAGGCTCCCCTGTCCCAGGGATTCTCCAGGGAAGAACACTGGAGTGGGTTGCCATTTTCTTCTCCAATGCATGAAAGTAAAAAGTGAAAGTGAAGTCGTTCAGTCATGTCCGACTCTTAGCGACCCCATGGACTGCAGCCTACTAGGCTCCTTTGTCCATGGGATTTTCCAGGCAACAGTACTGCAGTGGGGTGCCATTGTCTTCCCAGAAGGTGGTATTAGGTTGATGCAAATGTAATTTTGGTTTCAGATCATGAATTTTAAATCATTATAACTAGGCTTAAACCAATCTAATAAATAGGTATATGCAGGAGTGTACTGAGGCCTTACAGAGCATCAAAGAAAACATTCTTCTGAACCATGAAGTCTTCTGGATTCCTTGGCTCAGTGAAATGGCTAATTTCTCTGTAATAAAGAATTTGGCTGGCCTTTAGCGACTTCACTTTCACTTTTCACTTTCATGCATTGGAGGAGGAAATGGTAACCCACTCCAGAGTTCTTGCCTGGAGAACCAGGGACGGGGGAGCCTGATGGGCTGCTGTCTGTGGGGTCTCATTGAGTCGGACACGACTGAAGTGACTTAGCAGTAGCAGTAGCAGTTGTCCCAGTTATTAGAAAGTGAAAGTATTAATTACTCAATCATGTCTGACTCTTTGTGACTCCATGGGCTGTAGCCCACCAGGCTCCTCTGTCCAAGGGATTCTCCAGGCAAGAATACTGGAGTGAGTTGCCATTGCCTTCTCCAGGAGAATCTTCCCAACCCAGGAATTGAACCCAGGTCTCCTGTATTGCAGGCAGATTCTTTACCAACTGAGCAAGCAGGAAACCTTAGTTCTTAGAAGCAAACTTTAAATCATTGAAAGTTCCCTGGGTAATAGAAATATCTTTTTTATGGTAGACTTCGTGGGTTTATGGGCTTCCCAGGTGGCTAACTGGTAAAGAATCCACCTGCCAAAGCTGGTGACTCAGAAGACATGGGTTCGATTTCCTGGGTTGGGAAGTTCCCTCAGAGAAGGAAATGGCAACCCACCAGTATTCTTGCCTGGGAAATCCCATGGACAGAGGATCCTGGCAGGCTATAGTCCATATGGTTGCAAAGAGTTGGACATGACTTAGTGACTGAGAATGTGCATGCAAACTGGGGCTTATGCTCATGAGTTACCTCATGTTGGGTTTATAGATAGATTGTGCTAACGATAATGACTCTGGATAGTTGCTCAGATCAGAAAGGCCAACCATATGACTGGGGGATTCTGGCTTTGAGTTACGTGGTATCAGTTCAGCCTGCGGTAAAAGGAAATTGAACTGTCACGTGGGCAATGATCTAGTCATGACTACATAACGAAACCCCAGTAAAAACTTTGGACGCCAAAGTCAGAAAAGCATTCATCATTTGCAAAATACTTTATATATCATAACATATCCATATACTAGGAAGGTAAAATATGCTGACTCTATAAGGAGAAGCCACTGGAAGCTTTGAGTCTGAGATCTTTTGAGACCTTGGCCTATGCGCTTTTACTTTGGCTGGTTCTGATTTGAACCTTCTTGGCTGTAACAGAACTATAATAATAACAGTTCCCTGAATTCTGTGAATCATGGTAGCAATTAAAAACTTGAGGGAACACTCAAATTTACACTCACTTGGTCAGAAGTGAAGGTGGCCCTGGGAGCCAGGGTTTGTGGCTGGTGTCTGAAGTTAATGGTAGTCTCAAAGAGGAGTGTACCCTCAGGCTTTGAATATTTTTCTAATCCTAGGTGTTAGTGTAGGAGACATTGCAGTCTTAGTTTCTGTGCTGGTAGATGCTGAACAGTTCTTATAATGATCCTAGCTCTTTGCAGACCCACCATCCTTTTTTAGAATGCCTATGGTTGTTATATAGAGGATTTGGTTGATCTCAGCCACTTGAAAATCACAGAGATCTTGGTGCACTGCTTGAGATTCATATGTCCATCTGCCAAAACTCCTGGCATGCCATTATCCTCTTATTGAAAGTGGCTGCATGCACTGGAAGCTAGCACTATTGAAATTTCCAGAGTGAATTTTGTGATGTGCCATCTAGACTCCTCTTAGGACTAAGAGAGTTAGTCCCTTAGCTTTTAAGGAGGTTGCTAACTACTGTTAGTTAGATGACAGCTCTCTCTAGAAAATGCTCCATACCAAAGTCAGCTGTGTTGCCNTGGTTCTGATTTGAACCTTCTTGGCTGTAACAGAACTATAATAATAACAGTTCCCTGAATTCTGTGAATCATGGTAGCAATTAAAAACTTGAGGGAACACTCAAATTTACACTCACTTGGTCAGAAGTGAAGGTGGCCCTGGGAGCCAGGGTTTGTGGCTGGTGTCTGAAGTTAATGGTAGTCTCAAAGAGGAGTGTACCCTCAGGCTTTGAATATTTTTCTAATCCTAGGTGTTAGTGTAGGAGACATTGCAGTCTTAGTTTCTGTGCTGGTAGATGCTGAACAGTTCTTATAATGATCCTAGCTCTTTGCAGACCCACCATCCTTTTTTAGAATGCCTATGGTTGTTATATAGAGGATTTGGTTGATCTCAGCCACTTGAAAATCACAGAGATCTTGGTGCACTGCTTGAGATTCATATGTCCATCTGCCAAAACTCCTGGCATGCCATTATCCTCTTATTGAAAGTGGCTGCATGCACTGGAAGCTAGCACTACTGAAATTTCCAGAGTGAATTTTGTGATGTGCCATCTAGACTCCTCTTAGGACTAAGAGAGTTAGTCCCTTAGCTTTTAAGGAGGTTGCTAACTACTGTTAGTTAGATGACAGCTCTCTCTAGAAAATGCTCCATACCAAAGTCAGCTGTGTTGCCCAAGGTTGTATCCTCTTTCTAGAGATAACCTGCATTAATGATGATAGATGCAGGGATATTAAGCCTCACCTTCTTACTACAATGAAGGCAGTATTGAAGGGTCATCATAGCTTCAGAGATCCTTATAGGCTAGGCTAGAGCTCTGGGCTACATCACAATTCAACTCTTCCTTTTGTCCAATCCTGCCTCATTCCATTTCTCTTTGAAGTTGCCATGACTCTGTGATGAAGTTCTCGCATGTTAGTCTCAGCTTCTGCTTGCCAGGACCCCAAGCTAAAATCACTGCTGCCAGGGATGGATGGTCATAGGAATAAAAGATAGAATCCAGGAATTTAATCATCTTCTAGCTCACATCTAGAATCCATGGCTAGTGTTAAATGATCACAGAAGACTCTGGTACGAGGGAGCAAAACCGTTGTTAAAACTTTCTCTCACAGTGAACTGGATTGGTGTATCAGTGGAGAAGGATGCACTAGCAAGGGCACTGTATTGTAACCTTGAGAGATACGGGGTAAGTAACAACTGACATAAAAGATGGTGAACTCAAGCAGCTGTTGCTAAGTGTAATAGATGCTTAAAGGAAAGATGAGCAAAGGGTAACTGATTAAACAGCAATTAAAAATTAAGTGCGAAAGCGACAGCCTTCCTTGGTAACACAGCAAGCCATAATTGCATCCAGAAATCAGTTAAAGCTGAAAACCAGACAAAGGACTTTGTGATTAAAATCCCAAAGTGTCAAAGAAAGTTAAACAATGAACTAAGGCAGTTGTCCTATGTAAAGTCAAGGCTCTAATTGAGAAATAAAATGACTTAGATATGTGAAAAAGATATCTGGGTTGACATACTAAAATTTTTTTTTTCACAGATTACCCTAGCCCATCTGTTCATGTAGAAGTAGCCCCCACCCCTCCCTATTAACGGTTAGAATATTCCCTCTACTGTAGAGGATCTTTGTTGTGGGAACATGTGTCTCTCATCGCCAGCTCTGCCCTCATCTCCTTTCCTGGTTACTACATCATTAGGATTATTTCCCAACATATTTTGGTTTTAGAAAGCTTTGGTTAGATAAAGGATTATAAGAACACAATGAGCTGTAGAAAGTAATCTTTCTTTTCCTGGGGAGATAATTAAGGCTCATCCTTCAAAGAAGGTTATGAAAGAAAGGGGAAGGCACAAAAATGCATCAAGAAAAAGTATCTTAAAATGAATGAATAGATCTTATTTGCAAAGCAGAGATAGAGATACATGTGGAGAGAACAAAAGTATGGATTCCAAAGGGGGGAAAGAGGAGTGGGAGGAATTGGAAGATTGGAATTAATATCCCTACACTACTGATACTATGATAATGAATGAAAACCTAATGTATAGCTCAGGGTCTGCACAATGCTCTGTGGTGTCCTTAATGGGAAGGAAATCCAAGAAGAATACAGCTGATTCACTTTGCTGTACAGCAGAAACTAACACAACATTGTAAAACAACTATACCCTAATAAAAATAAAATGAAATAAAATAAATGAATGAATGATTCAATTCATATTGACCCCTCTAAGAATATTTCATGTCCTATGAAGGCAGAAGTAGTTCCTCTTATACATACCAATAACCTCTTATTCATATTTATATTGTAGGAATTATTCCATTGCTGTTATTCTTCAGAGAACTATCTCCTCTAGTATCAGAGGAAATTCTAGAGAATTGACAGCTCATTGACTATGCAGCAGACACTAACACAGTGCTTAATTTCTCAATTCCAAGACCAGCTTGACTCATCTTTCAAGTTGCCTCTTAAACTCACCTTTTCTTAATATGTTTAATATTTTCTAAATTAATGCATCAATAGATAAAATAGGTTAAAAAATTCAGTTGAGTGTATTGAAATCTTTTCTCTCAAAGATATCTGGCAAGTTAAATGGCCCAAGACAGTTGACGTTGGGATATGTTTGAATTTGAGCTGATATGATTATACTAAAATGATAATACTAAGTGGAATTTTCTTTTTCAGACATTGGTCAGATAAATATTTTGGGGAGGAGACAATTCTTCCTTGGCTCACCAAAAATATATGAAGTTTGAGATAATGGGTAATCCTAATTGTTTCATTTTGTTTGCACCTTGTCGGGGAAGGCATGGCACCCCACTCCAGTACTCTTGCCTGGAAAATCCATGGACTGAGGAGCCTGGTAGGCTACAGGCCATGGGGTCACTAAGAGTCGGACACGACTGAGTGACTTCACTTTCACTTTTCACTTTCATGCATTGGAGAAGGAAATAGCAACCCACTCCAGTGTTCTTGCCTGGAAAATCCCAGGGATGGGGAAGCCTGGTGGGCTGCTATCTATGGCGTCTCACAGAGTTGGACACTACTGAAGTGACTTAGCAGCAGCTGTAATAGTGGAATGTTAATCCAGCCCTAAAGACCAGACCTATTACCTTCTACAAACAAGATATGTTCAAGCTGCCAGTTTGAGGCTTAAAGTAAGCTCTCAAAAGACAACTGATAGCTGTACCTCCACATTAATTAAAGCCAACTAGTGTAAAGCTATTTAAAGATATTTTTTGGCACTTCAGTTGGGAAATGGCAATTGCCCAGGATGGCGGTGAAGCTGCAGGATCCTCAATTCCAAGTGACAGATGCAAATTCTTGGAAACTGTGCTCAAAGGGAATTGTAATCAACTGGCTGCATGATGAAGAGAACACACAATGTTGTGGCAGGACATTCATGAGAAATATGGATTCAGCTGGTACTGTTTACAGATCAAAAAAAAAAAAAAGTATTTTTGTGCTGAATCCAACCTGTGATGTTCCAGTGAGAACATGTGGCGTCCAGTAATCCATTATCAAAGCTGATCTCCTGACTCTCAAAAAGAGCAATATGAAAGAAGCAGGGATTTTAGTCTCCAATTCATTTCATTTTTCCCAATGTTATCTTTAGGGGATTAAGGATGACTGGTGCTGATACACAGAAACAGCCAGTTTAGACCAAGTAATTCCAGAGACAGAGAAATGACAGCTATATCTGGCTGTGCACCTGAACCCTGGGAAAATGCTGATGAAACTTTGACTTGGGTTTAGAAAGCCTCATTTGGATATATTGTGTATATATTTGAATCATAAAGGAAGGAGGAGGACTATGTGAAGTCTATAGGAAATGGCACTTTTGGAAGGTCAAATTGGCATTTCCATGGCTATACTTTCTATGTGGAATGAAATTAACCAGAAACATACAATGCAGTGTCCTTTATTTGAAGGTGTCTATAAATTTCTTTGCAAAAAGAAACATGCTTAAAAATGTCCATCTGTTAGTATGCCGCCACAGTGAGTTTAGTGCTGAAATTGTGCTTTTGGCAGAGATACATTTACTACAGGAGTGTCAACCAGCCCTAGCTTTATAACTGAGAAAAATGAACAGTGCCCAATGTTCTGTATCCTCAGGCCCTTGCAAAGTGTCTGGAAAATGTAAGTATTGCTTCATTAATGCTTGCTGAATTGAATTATATACAATACAAGTGAACAAGATCAGGCAGTTTACAGAGCGCAGATTTCTCTGGAAAGAAAAAAAAGAAACATCAAAGTGTGGATGTCACTGTAAGTATTTTTGACTGAATTCTTCAAGAAGTTTATTTATATATACATGTCCAGTTTATTTCTAAAATTGAATGCGTTCATTTTTATTTGAATAATCACTTGCACAAGACCATTCCTTAAACCAAAAGTCCTTCCTTAAACCAAAGGACTACACTTTGGCCCCATGGTGGGTAAGTTATTAGCAATAAATCTGCTTTGCTATGACCTCGGCTCCATATTGATAGATCCCTTCAATAAGCCATCATAATATGACTTAAGAACTCTATTTAATATTATATAGTCCATTAAATTGATACATTGGATGGATAATTTATTACTAAGAAAAAATGACGCCATTTGAAGAACTGGTGTATTATTTTTTATCAGATCATGACAATTAGATAATGTATCATATATCCATTTTTGTCTTGCCAGGATGCCCAGAACTAAATATAATGCTCAATTAGCATAACCACTTAGACATATGTTGATATATTCTCTATATGTTTTATTTTTTTTTCTATTCTAATATTTACATAATAAAACTTAGAGAACCAGTGCATACATAATAGGTATGTAGATAGGTAGCCAACTAGCAAACCAAATATTTGTCATAAGCCAAACAGCCTGAAAAATATTTTTTGTTGATAAGACAAACATAACCTGAGGATACTCGAGCTGAATGAAATAAAAGGAATGACCTTCAAACGAGACACCAAACTCTGCTTGTTATTGTCAAACATCACATTCAAAAACATTTATTAAAATCACCAGAATATCAGTCTCTTTTTCTAATTTCAAAGTGTTAGTTTCTCAGTTGTGTCTGACCTTTTTTGATTCCATGGACTGTAGCCTACCAGGTTCTTCTGTCCATGGAATTCTCCAGGCAAGAGTACTGGAGTGGGTTGCCATTTCTTTCTGCAGGGAATCTTCCTGACCCAGGTCTCCTGCACTGTGGGCAGATTCTTTATCATTTGAGCCACCAGGGAAGCCCCTTTCGGTTTCAAGAGGAAGGATTAAATAAGTATTTGTTCTAACATAATTTATGTCCTATATATAGTGAGAATAATTAATATTAGCTGTTTCCTTCATTTTCTAAAAAATAGAATTTAAATACCAACTGGAATTATATTTTTCTTTTAGCTCATTTCTATAATAATATTTAAATACATAAACTTATTTGTATGAATTTGTTTATATACTATATATAGAGAGTTCAAATTAGTTCCCTCAATTATGTCCGACTCTTTGCGACCCCATGAACTGCAGCACGCCAGGCCTCCCTGTCCATCACCAACTCCCGGAGTCTACCCAAACCCATGTCCATTGAGTTGGTGATGCCATCCAACCATCTCATCCTCTGTCGTCCCCTTCTCCTCCTGCCCTCAATCTTTCCCAGCATCAGGGTCTTTTCAAAAGAGTCAACTCTTTGCATCGTGTGGCCAAAGTATTGGAGTTTCAGCTTCAACATCAGTCCTTCCAATGAAGACCCAGAACTGATCTCCTCTAGGATGGACTGGTTGGATCTCCTTGCAGTCCAACGGACTCTCAAGAGTCTTCTCCAACACTACAGTTCAAAAGCATCAATTCTTTGGCACTCAGCTTTCTTCACAGTCCAACTCTCACATCCATAATTATGGTTATTATACCATATATAACATATTGTATGTGTAACATGTATATTTACTTAAATATGTATTCATACGATATACAAAATGCAAAGACTATTGGATATTAACTTGTGTTTGAAGAATTAATAGAAACTTAAATTTGTTAGTCTATAAATCTGTGATAATATTTTGTCAGTTTTCTAAAATTGAAACTTCCTTGAATGGCATTTGTGGAATTCTCTATCAACAGTAAAATCTCATGCTACACAAAGAGATAACAAACGCTTTTTTAAATAAGAAATTTTTGTAAACCACCTTTAAGATTATACTGAAGATTAGTATCAAATAAAGCAGTTGAACTGTGTACCATGTTGAAGATTTTTCTATCTATGGAATAAACAGTTAGAGGCCTAAGGTCAAGCTTCTGTAACAGAAAGCATTTGATATAACTCATGTTACTTGTTTCATTGGACAGGATAGCATGCTATGGAGTCTTGCACTAACTAAAATTAATAAATTTGATATGTGATGTGAAAGGTTAAAAATTGAGATATATAATTTACGTGTCATTGTGTCTGACTTTTGTGTGACTCCATGGACTTTGCCGGCCAGACTCCTCTGTCCATGTGATTTTCCAGACAAGAATACTGGAGTTGGTTGCCATTTCCTTCTACAGAGATTTTCTTGACCCGGGGAATGAACCCACATTTCTTGTTATCTCCTGCATTGGAAGGCAGATTTTTTACAAACTGTACCATGTGGGAAGCTCTAAAGAGGTAAAGAAGATTGGAATATGTTTTTACTGAGTGGGAGTTGTTTTTCACGGTGTTCTATCACAATCAAGAATTCTGGGAAATCCCATTCCAAATTACCGAGATCTAGGACAATGTGTGGAACAATAAAATACAGACTTGCAGCCTTTATATTTGATGCAGGTATCATTTACAAGGGATTTTTATGTTCAGATGCTTGGTTCCACTTCACTAGAAATCAAGTAACACCGCTAGCACCACCAATCTATGGCAAATCAGAGAAAAAGTAGTAGCACACATGTATTATATTCATACCATTGTTTTGGATTCTCCTGTTTAGTAAACATAGCTTTGAGTTACTCCGTGCATGAAGAATGTTAAAAACAAAATCACTTTTTGTTGTTTGGTTCAGCCATATGCAACCCTTTGCGATCCCATGGACTGCAGCACACTAGGCTTTCATGTCCTTTACTCTCTCCCAGAGTCTGCTCAAACTCATGTCCATTGAGTTGGTGATAGTATTCAACCATCTCATCCTCTGACATCCCCTTCTTCTCTTGTCCTCATTTTTTCCCAGCATCAGGAACTTTTCCAATGAGTCGACTCTTTCCATCAGGTGGTCAAACTATTGGAGCTTCAGCTTAAGCATCAGTCCTTCCAATGAATATTCAGGACTGATTTCCTTTAGGATTGACTGGTTTGATCTTGCTGTCCAAAGGACTTTCAAGACTCTTCTCCAGCACCACAGTTTGAAAGCATCAGTTCTTTGGCACTCAGCCTTTTTTATAGTCCAGCTCTCATATCTATACATGGCTAGTAGAAAAACCATAGCTTTGACTATGCAGACCTGTGTTGTCAAAGTCATGTCTCTGCTTTTTAATGTGCTGTCTAGGTTGGTCATAGCTTCTCTTCCAGGAGCAAGTGTCATTTATTTTGTGGCTGCAGTCACTGTCCACGGTGACTTTGGAGCCCAAGAAAATAAAATTTGCCACTGTTTCTACTTTTCCCCCATCTTTTTCAGAATCACTAAAAACCGGTATCTCCTTTTTTTTTATTTTTTTAATTTAAATTTATTTATTTGTGGCACAATCCTACCTAAAGAACTCTTAGATAGAAGAGACATACAATGTAGATACTAAGCACAATTAAAAAAATAATGTTTCCTCTAATGACATANTTCATCCATCTCATTAGAACTGATTCAAATGTATTCTTTTTAATGGCTGAGTAATACTCCATTGTCCTGGCTATTATAAACAGTGCTGCAATGAACATTGAGGTACATGTGTCTCTTTCAATTCTGGTTTCCTGGGTGTGTATGCCCATCAACATGAATCCACCACAGGTGTATACAAGCTCCCAATCCCGAATCCCCCTCCCACCTGCCACCCCACAACATCTCTCCGGATCATCTCTGTGCAACAGCCCCAAGCATCCTGCATCCCGCATCTAACATAGACCGGCGCCTTGTTTCTTACATGACAGTATACATGCTTCAATGTCATTCTCCCATATCATCCCACCCTCTCCCTCTCCCTTAGAGGCCAAAAGTCCATTCTATATGTCTGTGTCTCTTTTAGGACATGGAAACAACCTAGATATCCATCAGCAGATGAATGGATAAGCAAGCTGTGGTACATATACACAATGGAGTATTACTCAGTCATTAAAAAGTTGATAAATTTAACAAGATTAAAATCTATCACTTATGCTCATGAAAAACACCATTAAGGAAATGAATCATTAGCTTATAGTTTAGCTACTATAGAACATATCTATCTGATGTTGGAAATATACATATAAGTATACACACATACACAAAAATATCACTATAAANTTGATAAATTTAACAAGATTAAAATCTATCACTTATGCTCATGAAAAACACCATTAAGGAAATGAATCATTAGCTTATAGTTTAGCTACTATAGAACATATCTATCTGATGTTGGAAATATACATATAAGTATACACACATACACAAAAATATCACTATAAATTAACCAATAATCCATAACCATAAACCATATTAATTTAAATCTGTAAACAAACCAAATGCCTATCAACAAGAGAACATGATAAGCACATTGTGGTAAACTTACATAATGTAGTACTACTCAGCACTAAAGGGAAACCACTATCTATTTAAAATAGTCATTGAAATTTAGTTGATTTACAATGTAGTTTTACTTTCTGCTTACAGCAAAGTGAATCGGTTACACATATACATAATTTTACTCTTTTTTAGATTCTTTGCTCACGTACATCATTACAGAGTATTGTATATATATAACTAATAAGGAACTACTATTTGGCATAGGGAACCCACTACTTAAATGTGCAAACACATGAATGAGTCTCATAGACACTCAAAGAGACACAAGGAAGTTTTCTGTCATGACAGAAGTGTGCTAGGCTTTATCAAATGCATTGAACTAAACACTTAGAATCTGTGCATTTTATTGAATAAAAGCTTTTTAAACGAAAAGAAAAATACACAAATTCACAAAACATTTTGTAATAGTAAAAAGGCTGAACATGTATTTTATGACTATGGGATATTATTGTATTTAAATTTCTGGAGGGACAGGCCTCAACTAAATTATTTACCATTAAATGAGATATTCAGTAACTATGTGCCCAAGAGGAGTTAATCTGGAAAGGTGATAGGGAACAGGAAGTTTGTGAGAAGGTAATTTTATTTACTTTTATTTTTCTGGTAGAAAACTGGCTAGCTCATGGAAAAATATTTATAAAACACAAATGTATTATGTACAAATATTTCTAGAATTGTTTTAGAAGTAATCAAAATCTATTTTATTATGACTTTGCTCAAGTTTCAGCCTGAGAAATATGTAGACATTTTATTCCTATACTATAGGTTAGCCAATAAAAAAATACAACATCAATCCCCTGTCTATAAGTCTCTGATGACTTGGGAACTTCATGCATTAATCATTGCTTTTGGTAGTAGGGAAGTGACTCACTGTATTGCATTGTCCCCTTGACACATGCACAGGTTATAAAAGAGTGAACTAAAATATACCCTATATTTGGACCCAATTTTCTTTTTTCCTTCTGGGAAGCATACTCTAGGCAAAAAAGAGAGAAATCTGCTTCCACAGTGTCCTTAATACTTGCAGAAGATCTTAAGAAGACTTTTAGTTACATGATTAAAGATTTAAACATGATGTTGGGAAGAAAAGCTATATTCTTTGGTTCAATCTTCAGGGAGAATGATGAACATATTCCAGTAGCTATTTTAGGCACTGTAAGTGTTGTTTTTATTTCCACTTCTTATGGATTGTTTACAATTGAGTGATTCTTGAGAAACTTAGCTGCCACTGATAGACTTGGATTAAAATAAATAAGTGGATGAATATATTAAACACATCAAGTCATAGAATGGAGCATTTAATGAACTTCACTAGTGTTATTTTGTGGAGTACTAAATAACATGATAAAATGTACATGATAAAATAAATAGAAAAAATATCAGAAATCACACCCAAATCAGCATAGAATTAATAATAAAAATAATAGATAGCATCTATACAACGATAGCTGACCTGCTGGGCTTCCCTGGTGCCTCAGACGATAAAGTGTCTGCCTGCAATGCGGGAGATGCAGGTTCGATTCCTGGATTGGGAAGATCCCTTGGAGAAGGCAATGGCACTCCACTCCAGTACTCTTGCCTGAAAAATCCCATGGACAGAAGAGCGTGATAGGTTACAGTCCATGGGGTCACAAAGAGTTGGACATGACTGAACAACTTCACTTTCTATACAATGATAGTCAGCTATGTGCATTTCAAAATAACTTATGTATACTTAACTCATTGAATACAACATTATGTTTCATGCTTAGTTGCTCAGTTGTGTCTGACTCTTTGATACCTGATGGACTATAGCCCACCAGGAGGCTCTGTCAATGGAATTATCTGGCTAAGAATACTAGAGAGAGTTGCCATTTTCTTCTCCAGGCGATCTTCCCAACCCAGAGATCAAAACCTTGGCTGCTGTAGTGCAGGTGTGTTCTTTACCACTGAACCACCAGGGAAGTCTCACAACATTATGACAAATACTAACATTTTCTTCATTTCACTTATGAGATATCTGAGGCCCAAAGTAGTTAAATTGCTTATCTGAGGTCATATTGATAAAAGAACCAGATCTGCAACTCAAACTCAAGTTGTAGGACCTCAGAGTCTGCTCACTGGATTGCATAATTCTGTGAGCACAAACAGACACAAATACAAATAGATAGAATGGTGGCGAGAATGTGTGGAAACTCATTATTTATGGTTGCTCTATTTGATGATAAGGATGGGGAAAAGAAAGTTGGGAGACTAAAATGATGGGGAGAGTTATTATTTGGTCATTTAATACTGAGTAAATTAACAAAGGGAGTTTATTGCTTGTCATATAGCACTAAGGGCCAGATTGAAATTATTGGTCATGAATTTAAAGTGAGATGAATCAACTTGGTTGCTGCAGTCAGTGTTCTAAAGAGAAACAGAACCAATAGTATATACAAAAATATATATTTATATCTTTATCTGTCTGTAGTATATATACCTAATAGTATCTACGATTTTTGTAAATTATTGATTGGATATTCACACATCTGTAAATGTGTGTGTGCATAGGCTTCCCTGGTGGCTCAGTGGTCATATATATGTGTGTATTTATGTATTTGTATATATACAAACATACATATATAAGAGAGAGACAGAGAGAGAAAGATAGAGTGAAAAAAAAAGAAAAAGAAAGTAAGGGAAAAGAGACAAATTATAAAGAAGTGACTCAAATGATTATTCAGGCTCCAGATTTGCAATTAGCAAGCTGAAGACCCAAGAGACCTGATAGTGTAAATTCCAGTCTGAGACTGAAGTTCTAAGAACTAGGAGAATTGATGATGTAAGTTCTAGTCTGAGACTGAGTCAGTCTGAAAACAGGAGATCATTTTCACAGCCTGAAGAGATTAAGTGAAATTGAGAGAGAATGAAAGAGAAAATGAATATTTTCTTCTTGTTCAGCTTTTTTGTCCTAGTTAGGCCAGTGAATTGAATGAAGCCCACCCCATAGGGAGGGCAATCTGCTTTACCCAGTTAATCCATTCAAATATTAATCTCATCCAGGAATACCCTCATAGACACACCACCCAGAATAATATTTAACCACATATCTGGGAAATTTATGGCCCATTTGCTATGACCCTCTTCCAACAACACAAGAGAAGAGTCTATACGTGGACATCACCAGATGGTCAACACTGAAATCAGATTGATGATATTCTTTGCAGCCAAAGATGGACAAGCTCTATACAGTCAGCAAAATAAGATTGGGAGCTGACTGTGGCTCAGATCATGAATTCTTTAATGCAAAATTGAGATTTAAATTGAAGAAAGTAGAGAAAACCACTCGACCATTCAGGTATCACCTAAATCAAATCCCTTATGATTATACAGTAGAAATGACAAAAAGATTCAAGGGGTTAGATCTGATAGAGTGCTTGAAGAACTATAGACAGAGGTTCATGACATTGTACAGCAGGCAATGATCAATATCCCCAAGAAAAAGAAATACAAAAGGGCACAAAGGTTCTCTGAGGAGGTCTTACAAATAGCTGAGAAAAGAAGAGAAGCAAAAGGCAAAGGGGAAGAGGAAAGATACACCCATTTGAATGCAGAGTTCCAAAGAATACCAAGGAGAGATAAAGCCTTCCTCAGTGATTAGCACAAAGAAATAGAGGAAAACAATAGAATGGGAAAGACTAGAGATTTCTTCAAGACAATTTGAGATACCAAGGGAATATTTCATGCAAAGATGGGCACAATAAAGGACAGAAATTGTATGGACCTAATAGAAGCAGAAAATGTTAAGAAGAGGTGGCAAGAATACATAGAAGAACTATGCAAAACAGATCTTCACAACCCAGATAACCAGGATGGTGTGATCACTCACCCAAAGCCAGACATCCTGGAATGAAAAGTCAAGTGGGCCTTAGAAAACATCACTATGAACAAAGATAGTGGATGTGATGAAATTCCAGTTGAGCTCTTTCAAATCCCAAAAGATTATGCTGTGAAAATGCTGCACTCAATATGTCAGCAAATTTGGAAAACTCGGCAGTGGCCACAGGGCTGGAAAAGGTTAGTATTCATTCCTATCCCAAAGAAAGGCAATGCCAAAGAATGCTCAAACTACCAGATAATTGCTCCCATCTCACTTTCACAAAATAATGCTGAAAATTATCCAAGCAATGCTTCAACAGTATATGAACCGAGAACTTCCAGATATTCAAACTGGATTTAGCAAAGGTAGAGGAACCAGAGATCAAATTGCCAACATCCGTTGGATTATAGAAAAAGCAAGAGATTCCAGAAAACCATCTGCTTTTGCTTTATTGATCACACCAAAGCCTTTGACTGTGTAGATCACAACTGTGGAAAATGCTTCAAGAGATGGAAATAGCAGACCACCTTACCTGCCTCCTGAGAAATCTGTATGCAGGTCAAGAAACAACAGTTAAAACCAGACATGGAACTCCAAATTAGGAAAGGAGTACACAAAGGCTGTATAAGGTTTATTTAGCTTATAGGCAGAGCACATCATGTAAAATGCCGGACTGGATGAAGCACAAGCTGGAATAAAAATTGCCAGGATATCAGTAACCTCGGATACGCAGATGACACCACCTTTATGATCAAAAGTGANGTACACAAAGGCTGTATAAGGTTTATTTAGCTTATAGGCAGAGCACATCATGTAAAATGCCGGACTGGATGAAGCACAAGCTGGAATAAAAATTGCCAGGATATCAGTAACCTCAGATACGCAGATGACACCACCTTTATGATCAAAAGTGAAGAGGAACTAAAGAGCCTCTTGATGAAAGTGAAAGAAGAGAGTGAAAAAGCTGGCTTAAAACTTAAGATTCAAAAAACTAAGATCATGTCATCTGGTCCCATCACTTCATGGCAAACAGATGGGGAAACAGTAACAAACTTTATTTTGGGGGGTTCCAAAATCACTGCAGATGGTGACTGCAGCCATGAAATTAAAAGATACTTGCTCCTTGGAAGAAAAGCTATGACCAACATAGACAGCATGTTAAAAAGCATAAACATTACTTTACCAACAAAGGTCTATCTAGTCAAATCTATGGTTTTTCCAGTAGTAGTGTATGGATGTGAGGGTTGGACTGTGAAGAAAGTTGAGCATTGAAGAATTGATGTTTTTGAACTGTGGTGGTGGAGAAGACTCTTGAGAGTCCCTTGGATTGCAAGGAGATGAAACCAGTCAATGTGAAAGGAAATCAGTATTGAATATTCACTAGAAGGACTGATACTGAAACTCCAATACTTTGGCCACCTGATATGAAGAACTAACTCATTGGAAAGAACCTGATGCTGGGAAAGTTTGAAGGCACAAGAAGAAGGGGACAACAGAACATGAGAGTTGGTGATGGACACAAATTTGAGCAAACTCTGGGAGTTGGTGATAAACAGTAGGTTTTGGAAGCCTGGCATGTGCAGTCCATGGGGTCTCAAAGATTCAGACATGACTGTGTGATTAAACTGAACTGATAGCCTGTTTAACTTGATACCTAAAATTAACCAATGCAATGGTTGCATATTTCTTTCCAACCATACACAACTACAAGTCTTCAGGTGTAGAAGGGACAGAGAATTTTATTCAAGCTAAACTGATGTTTTACCAAGTGATTAAAACAGAGAGGTCCAAGAGAGTAGAAGGTTAAATGCAGAAATGTATAATAACAAACCATGTTATTTAAACTGTGTGATAAAAAGTTCCTTTAGAGCCTTGAAAAGGGTGAACAATCTGATGAGATAGAGAAACTGTTGAGATAAGAGACTAGCTGCTGCAGCTGTTGCTAAGTTGCTTCAGGCGTGCCTGACTCTGTGCAACCCCATAGACCGCAGCCCACCAGGTTCCTCCATCCATGGGATTTTCCAGGCAAGAGTACTGGAGTGGGTTGCCATTGCTTTCTCCAATAAGAGACTAGAGGGGACAGATTAGTGGCTGAGATTGGAATGTCTGAAATTGAAGTCATGGATGGAGTGCAGTGGTTTTTGTTTGCTGTTTCATTAAGTTGTGTCCTTTTTTTGTGACCTCATAGACTCCAGCCCATCAGGCTCCTCTGTCCATGGGATTTTCCAGCCAAGAATACTGGAGTGGGTTGCCATTTCCTCTTCCAGGGGATATTCCTGACCCAGGGATCGAACCCATGTCTCCTGCATGTATCTCTTGCATTGAAGGTGGATTCTTTACCACTGAGCCACTAGAGAGTGAAGTGGTAATTATGGTAAATGGGTGACGGAACATGCGGAAAGTTTGGTAGATTGATAGTGGATGACAACCCCCATCTCTGCCCTTATTTATAGAGGAGAGTATAAAGTAAAATAAAATTTATGTGCATATGAACTATTTTATAAATCAGAATTTGCCAGCACCATAAGATATGTACCAACAGAGAACTAGGTGAGCTCTGAAAAGAAAGAAATTACTCTTGGCTGGTTACTAAGAGGGAAGTGAGATTTCAATTCTACCCTAGAGGGTGGGAAATATGTGTGGGTGTGGTCATTAGTGTATTTGGATTGATTTGCTAGGTAACAGAATTTCCAGGGGGTTTTGACCAAGGACATTTTATTACTTATCATGTAAAAATAAAGCTGAAACCGCAGTATTGGGAAGGGCAAATTAAAGACATGTTTGGTTAAAGATTAGTTATCATATTTTCCAGGCACATATAGCCTGGAAAAATATAGACTCTATATTTAGCCACGGTAGGGGGAAATTGTCTGGATTATTGGCATAGCTATCGAGAGAGCACGCAGTCTGTGTTTATTTTTCTAAGTTAGTTGGCTGGTCAGGTTGCTTTTTAGCTCTCTTTGATCTTGGCTGGGATCACTCACATATTTCATGGATCATCTGTCTGATACTGGTCTGGGATAGCCTTCCCTTGAAATGATTAGGGCAATTTGACTGGGCTTCATAAACCTTTCATTCCCTAGCAAGCTTGTCTTAACATTTCTCATGCCAACAGCAGAGGGACAAAAGCAGAGTGAAAAGGCACAAGTACTTTTTACAAGTTTCTAGTTAAGTCCCCACATCTACTCATTTGTCACTGGACAAAGCAAATGCCATGACCAAGCTCAGAATCAGAGAGATCGAACACCAAAAAAAAAAAAAAAAGTGATACAGAGAAGAGTGAAGAATTAGTCAACTTTAGGCTTCCCTGGTTGGCTCAGTGGTAGAGAATCCACCTGTAATGCAGGAGATGAGTTTGATCCTTGGGTTGGGAAGATCCCCTGGAGAAGGAAATGACAACCCTTTCCACTATTCTTGCCCGGAAAATCCCATGGACAGAGGAGAATGGTGGGTTACATTCCATGGAGTTTCAAAAGAGTTGGACAAGACTGAGCAACTTTCACTCACTCACTCCTGTATCTTTAGTACAGAATAGAAAAGAGAGGATAGATTTACATGATGTTTTGAATGTGTGACGTTTTGCATGTATATGTGTGCATTTAAGCAATGATTGATTAATAGATATAGATTTGTACACTAAGTCTAAGGTAATTGTATAATTTCTAAGGAAAGTATGTAAAAAGAACAGAGACAGAGAGCAAGAGATAGAAATGGAGAGAGCATCTCATAAAAAAAAACTTTTAAGTGTGTCCATGAATTGACTACAACAAAGGAGGTGGATTTGAGTCAATGGATTTGAGACTTCATTCCTGTTTCATTTAGATTTATACTTGAAATGAAAAGCTGAGACCCAAGTAGAAAATATACTTCTATAATAGTCTTCATTGGGTTGAAGAAATAACTCGTTTTCAGGAACCAGATAATCTGAGTTTGAACTCTATGTTAATTATTACATGTGATCCTCAGGCATCTTTTTTGTTAAATGTGGGTAACAGCTATAATTTGAGAGTTGAATGAAATACCTAGCAAAAAGACAGATGTGTAGTTAGTACTCAATAAACAGGTCTACATCTCATCCCCATTTTCTTAATTCTCCTTTCTTTCAATAGCACGTGTGTGTGTGTGACTGTGTGTGTGTGTGTGTATAATTTATGTTCTTTTTAGTTTATGGAGCTCACTTTGCTATAATAGTACAGCATAAAAGCCACATTCTTGAATATTTACAACTTTATTCCAGAAATAGATCAGTGACAGAACATCAAGATTCTTATGCAAACCTTGTTGATACATTTTGAAGTGCTATGTAAATGTTAAAATCCCTGTCATAGTTTCCTGTGAGTACTTGCCTGCTGGTGACATCTGCAGATTCTCTGATGCTTCCCATTTTTATATTATGAATTTTAAGACACTTACAATTTAATTTTGAGGTGACTAAACTTAATGAAGTGGAAACAAGATGGTGAAATATTTAATCACCTTGGGATTAAAATTGACAACAGAATTAACAAATCAAAAACTGCTATCTTGAAACAAATTAATAAAAGTGCATAAGTTACCTGAAAAGTTCAACTCTATAAATATAAGTAAATATAAGGATAATTCTAAAAACAAAGTGCTCCTTTTGTGCAAATAGGCAGAAAAAAAATTACTTTATATTTTTCATGCCAAAGTTGATAAACTTTTCAATGTGCTTGGCATATCTTAAGGTACTCAATGATTAAATTTAATATCATTTAATGTAAACACTATTCATTTTTACCCTTATTTTCTAGCTAAATACCTATACACAGTAAATATAGGATGATGATAAGGTCTCATGAATAATAGGTAATTAATCCTCAGATGAGTCAATGGATGATGCAATGATCATCATTATTAACAGATGTTTATAAAAATATACTCTTTTCTAGGTGTACGACAATATAAAAACTGAATAAATCCTTGTCCAATAAGACTAATTTCTTCCGGAAACAAGATAACATCTGTGATGACTGATTTCAGGGGTATTGAAATACATAATTTTATTTTTTAAAGTAACTTCCATTCCCTAGAAATTCTAAAAAAATGTCATATAGTATAATAAGAGTTTTCAAAATTATTTTAGGTACAAGTAATTATAGCAGAAATTATTACTGCTGACTATACAGATTACTTGAAGTTCAGTTATTTGATAACTTCACTTGAAGATGACTAAAATGGGAACACAATTCAAGGCAGATGCTTTTTTGAAAATAGGTTTTAAGGATTGAAAAAGCAGAGTACAATGGGTTTCTCAGCACCAAATAGATCACCAAAGATAAATGTCACCTTTGCAGTTTTGCTCAGAGTTAAAGGTACCTCAAGTGAAATATTCAATGGCAGACACATGGATGAAGGAGACAGCTCTCCACCAATAAGATTTGAAAAGTGGAGGACAAGCTTTGCTAACCAATGTCCTGCTTCAATATTTTCTAGATACCTGAATTGTATAGCTACTATCTTAATAATTTAAGGTGATTGTCAATATGACATATACTCTAGAATAGAGGTTCTATAAGAAAATCATTAAAATGAGCAAAGGGCCTGTGTCTGAGATCTAACTTTGGCATCTCTTTGTACCTGCAGGATGATGTAGAGGCAAGTGTGAGGAATTTAGAACACTCTGAAAAAAGGAATTCCAGCAGAAATGTAATATAGAGAGAAATGAAGATATGTACACTAAAGAGCCAAAGTGAAACTAGGTGGGTGATCCTGGTACTTCTCTCTCATTTGCACCATGTTTCAGGTGAATTTACCAGTGAATATATGGTTTCAGGGAACAGGAAAATCCAAGACAATTGAAAGAGATAGCTCAGTAGGTAAAGCATCTGCCTGCAATGCAGGAGACCTGTGTTCGATTGCTGGGTAGGGAAGATCCCCTGGGGAAGGAAATGGCAATCCACTCCAGTATTCTTGCCTGGAAAACCCCATGGACAGAGGAGCCTGGCTGGCTACAGTCTATGGGGTCGCGAGAGTTGTACACGACTTAGTGACTAAACCACCACCACCAAGGGAAATTCAAAGAGCACTGAAATGCAAATGTAAATAAATAATTGTTGCTTTCCCTCCTCCTTCATCACCATCTACCTCATTATAAGGTTATTTGAGCTTAAGAGAATCCAGGTTAATACAGTATAGAGAATGACATATGTTTATTAATTTCTATTAAGATACTTAATGTTTGCAAATGTTTAAATTTGGATTTTCCCAGAAAAAAAAAACAAAAACTTCCTTTGTTTTTCACCTAATATATGTTGTAAATGTTAAAAAAAAATTGTTTTGAAGGTAGCTAGATTGCAGGACAGAGGGATAGGGGAGGGGGAAAGATATTGAAAGGGGATCTTGATCACCAAGTAGGAGGGCTGAGTGATTGAATCATTCTTTTAGCGACAATTTTAGCTAATGCTTCCCTGTTGGCCCAGATGGTAAAGGATCTGCCTGCAATGTGGGAAACTGGGGTTCAATCCCTGAGTCTGGAAGATCCCCTGAAGGAGACAATGGCAACCCACTCGAGAAATTCTGGTTGGCTATAGTCCATGAGGTCACGAAAACTTGGACATGACTGAATGACCAACATATTAATTCATTTAGTTGACTCAAAAGCTGATTATGGTGATATACAAATAGGTGATTGAGAAACACTTGAAGATAGCTGTATTCATAATATCTTTGCAAATGCATATTGGACATTCTAATGCCTCTCCCTTGTATGCTATCAAATTAAAGTTAGAATAAACAAGTAAAAAGAATCAAATATATATAATAGACTCATGTGGGAAGTGAGAATCTTACCAAAACCCATTCTTAGACATCTACCAACAGGGATCATGATTTATGGAGAACTGGAGAGTCATCCTGTTAACCCAAATGCCTGTCCCAGGTCCTTTCTGGTCTCTTGGCTTCCAGGAGAGACTAGTGTCTACACAGTTGACTTTCTGGTCTTTCAGGAGCTCAATGAATGCTGTGCATTTGAGCCCTAAGAGTTTCGTGCTATATTCTCTCAATTCTTTTACAATCAGGTTCTGGCTCAGGTAACGTGCAGTTCCTTTTCCTAAGTGTTGTTTTCATTTTTCTCCCTCTCTCCACCTAACTATAAGAAGCTTGTGTTCACAAAAATTAGCTCATATTTTCTCCTTAGTGAATTGACTTCTTAGCTTGACTGTGGCTTATATTCTACAATAAATCTATTAATCCCTGCAGCATCAGGGGAAAGAGCTCTCTGCAGACAGTCAACTCTTTGTATCTACAGATTATAAGTGAAGGTGCAATTCCCTGATTTTCTGTAGGTAGGGGTCAAGTGTATGTGTATTGTACCCACTCATGCTTCATTTTCAAGTGAGTGAAAAGTCATAGGTAGAAAGTGAAAAAAAAAGCTACATTTCTTATACATATCTTGTTTTCAATTAATGACACTTTCCTTATGGCAGAAAGTGAAGTGGAACTAAAAAGCCTCTTGATGGAAGAGAAAGAGAAGACTGAAAAAGTTGGCTTAAAGCTCAACATTCAGAAAACTAAAATCATGGATTCTGGTCCCATCACTTCATGGGAAATAAATGGGGAAGCAGTGGAAACAGAGTCAGACTTTATTTTGGGGGGCTCAAAAATCACTGCAGATGGTGTTTGCAGCCCTGAAATCAAAAGACGCTTACTCCTTGGAAGAAAAGTTATGACCAACCTAGACAGCATATTCAAAAACGGAGACATTACTTTGTCAACGAAGGTCCATCTAGTCAGTTCAGTTCAATTCAGTTGAGTCACTCAGTCATGTCCGACTCTTTGCAACCCCTGTAAGCACTCCAGGCCTCCCTATCACCAAATCCTGGAGTTCACTCAAACTCATGTCCATCGAGTCGGTGATGCCATCCAGCCATCTCATCCTCTGTCTCCCCTTCTCCTCCTGCTCCCAATCCCTCCCAGCATTAGAGTCTTTTCCAATGAGTTAATTCTTCGCACGAGGTGGCCAAAGTATTGGAGCTTCAGCTTTAGCATCATTCCCTCCAAAGAACACCCAGGACTGATCTCCTACAGAATAGACTGGTTGGATCTCCTTGCAAGGGACTCTCAGGAGTCTTCTCCAACACCACAGTTCAAAAGCACCAATTCTTTGGTGCTCAGCTTTCCTCACAATCCAAATCTCACAACCATACATTACCACTGGAAAAACCATAGCCTTGACTAGATGGACCTTAGTCAGCAAAGTAATGTCTCTGCTTTTGAATATGTTATCTAGGTTGGTCATCACTTTTCTTCCAAGGAGTAGGCATCTTTTAATTTCATGGCTTCAGTTACCATCTGCAGTGATTTTGGAGCCCCCCNTGCAGAAGCTTTTAATTTTAATTAGATCCCATTTGTTTATTTTTGCTTTTATTTCCAGTATTCTTGGAGTTGAATCATAGAGGATCCTACTAGTCTTATGAAGTAAACTTGGAAGAGACACAAAACATTTATGGCCATGCTTGAATGGTTATAGTCAGTACATGACCTTAAGTTATTACAAAGGAGGCTGGGAAATGGAGTTTAACAGTGGACCAAAGCTTTGAAGGAAAGGGTGAGATGATCAGCCATAAAGATAGCAGTTCTTCCTTAACTTTTCATGGCCTCCATTTTCCCACAAGATTGAGACTCTGAGGATCAAGTTCCTTAGTTTATAAGCACACTGGAATTCCTTCTTTTATTTGATATTCTAATTTCAACTTCCTCAGACCTTTACCTTGGCTGTTTTCTGCATCTACAACATTTTTGATTATTTATAAAATGTATACATCTGATTTAATATTATTTTTCAAGGGAGACCATACTTAACACTGAATTCAGAATAATCCCCAGTTCTCTATTTTAGCAAAGCTTTTAATGTATTTCTAACTCCTATCACATTCATCTTATCAAATTTTTAAAACTCATTTATTATTTGCCTTCCTGCCAAGCTCCATAGGAGCAGGACCTGACTTTCCTGTTCATTGCTCTGCCATCAGTGCCCGAGAAAGTCTGGTACTTGAAATAAAGAAAAAAAAATCTTTGAATGAATGAATAAATATTCAGAAAGAATTGATCTTCACTTTCACCGAATTGCTTAGAAGAGAATTTTAATTCTTTGTGGAAGGAATGAAGGAAAAGAAGCACCAAAAAATGATAAAAGAACGTACAAAAATGTATATAATGAATGCAAGTTTAACTGCCAACAGATTTAGAGTTTCATATTCCTTATTCCATATGTTAGTGTTGTTATTTGTCACTAAGTCGTGCCCGACTCTTTGGGACTCTACGGACAGTAGCCCACCAGGCCCTCTGTCCATAGATTTCCCAGGCAAGAATGCTAGAGTTGTTTGCCATTTCCTTCTCCANTTATTCCATATGTTAGTGTTGTTATTTGTCACTAAGTCGTGCCCGACTCTTTGGGACTCTACGGACAGTAGCCCACCAGGCCCTCTGTCCATAGATTTCCCAGGCAAGAATGCTAGAGTTGTTTGCCATTTCCTTCTCCAGGGGATCTTCCTGACCCTGGGATTGAACCCATGTCTCTTGCATTAGTGGGTGGATTCTTTACCACTGCACTACCAGAGAAGCTCACTCTTTATTCTCTCATTAAATAACGAATCCTCATTTCAGAATTGTGCAACAATTCCAACTAGTGGGTTAAGCATTCCCATATATAATGTGATGTAAATCACTGAGACATATCTACACAGTTCCTTCAAAGATTTACCAACAGTTCCTTTGCTACTTCTCTATATCTTTTATTTTTGCTAAACTGGAGGACGATCCACTTAAGTGAAGGAAGCAAACTTGAACTGAAAAGGTGAATCATGCTTTTCTAACATCCAAATATGGTTTTAATATTGCCCCTTTTCAATGTTACCACTTTCTCAAATGATTTCTAACACATTTTTAGTAAGAATCCTAATAAATAGAAAATTTTTCTTAGCTGAAATTTGTAAAGAAAATATAGTTAGGGTATTCACTAAAATAACATTTTCATGTTGTGAGCAGCATGTTGAGATATAAATTTTCAGAATACATTATTTACTCACATACTTACATAAAAGCACATGCAGTCTCTGCTCAGCAAAAAATACACCTGAAAATGCATATTGTTATTCAGTAATTTGGGATTTATTGAAAAGCTAAAATGAAACTTCTTGCAATAAGCTATGTAGATGAAATCAGTTTTAGGAAATAATTTATGAGCAAGTCAAATCATGTTAGAACAGTGATATTTAGCTGTCTTTTTAAAGTATAGCTAGTAGCTTCTTTTTAAAAAAAATTCAGTGAAATTTCACTCTAATTAAATAATATGAATAGTCCCAATAATTTGTCTAGTCCCTTGGACTTTATGTAATTGAATTGTAAATCCATTCTAATGGGATTTACTTTTTGTGCATCTTGAATCATCTCCTTCTTGAGTTGGCTTCTTTTTTAATTCATATATATCAGCAACAGGATTTTAGAGATGTGAAAAATTATGCAGCTCCTAGAGAGCAGGTACTGTGTAGAGTAAACTTAACTCAATTTTATTTCTCAAAACTCAGGCAGTATTTCATTTCTAAATCTTCCAGTCAATTCTATTTGAAGGAGGTAATGAAAATTTGTGTTAGAAAAGAGGAAAACTCTTGTGTTTTAGAAAGAGCAAAATTTTTCAGAGTTTTATAAAATATATACTTGGCTATGGAAATGAAAAGAAATAATAAAATGATAACAAATATATATCAGAACCATTCTTTAACATCAGCTAAGTTGCCACATGGATGAATTTGAGGCTACACTCTATCCATACTTGAGAAAAACTAGGTTCTTACTTTAAACTGCAGAAGTGTGGCCAAAAGGAATGTCCACAGAAACCATCTTTGCAAGAAAACAAACCAGTGGTGCTGTGCATAACACCAGTTAGACCTTTCTAAAGTTAGTATTATAAGGAAACTGTACAGGACAGGGTGCTGTTTTATGAAACGAGACCTCCTACAAAACAGATTTTTGTTCAAATCATATCTCCTGCAACATCTTCCTTATGTGTCCTGAGACAAGTTATCTAATACTTTTGATGCCCAGTTTTATCTTATGTAAAACTTGGACTGATAAAATCAATTTAAAGACACTGTTTATATTAAATCAAATGTGAGAGTAAATGGACTAGTTGAGCACATTGTAACTATGGTGGAGTTAATTGGAATCTTCCTGAGAATTCTATAAAGGTATTCAGTTCAGTCACTTAGTCGCGTCCAACTCTTTGTGATTCCATGAACTGCAGCAGGCCAAGCCTCCCTGTCGATCACCATCTCCCAGAGTTCACTCAAACTCATGTCCATTAATTCAGTGATGCCATCCAGCCATCTTATACTCTGTACCCTTCTCCTTCTGCTCCCAATCCCTCCCAGCATCAGAGTCTTTTCCAATGAGTCAACTCTTCACATGACATGGCCAAAATACAGGAGTTTCAGCTTTAGCATCATTCCTTCTAAAGCAATCCCAGGGCTGATCTCCTTTAGAATGGGCTGGTTGGATCTCCTTGCAGTCCATGGGACGCTCAAGAGTCTTCTCCAGCACCACAGTTCAAAAGCATCAATTCTTTAGCACTCAGCTTTCTTCACAATCCAACTTGTGCATCCATACATGACTACTGGAAAAACCATAGTCTTGACTAGACGGACCTTTGTTGGCAAAGTAATGTCTCNGACTGATAACAAAAATCATCCCTCCTAAAAAAAAAAAAAAGAAAAGAAAAGGAGAAAAAACACCGCTATTCTCAAGAGCGGAATCAGCTTCAGGAATCCAAATTAGTCTGTTACAGTCATTACAAGCATGCCTTGCTTCTAAACACAAGAAAAAGAATTTAAGTAACAGAACAAAAGCTAGTAGTGATACAGATGACCCAGTCAGAAAAAACCAGAACCTCATACTTGATGTAGTTCAGTTTAGTACTAGTTCTTTTGTGGGTTTTACTTTTGGTATTATATGTAAGAAATTTGCCTAACTTAAGATCACATGCTTATTTAACCCTATGCTTTCTTCTTGAAGTGTTGTAGTTAGTTTTAGGTTTTATATATGGGAATGGGTACATTTTGACTTAATTTTTGTGTGTGGTAGAAGATATGGATCTAAGTCCTTGTTTTGGTATATGGGTATCTGATTTGTTCTGTGGTTATCATTGTTGGCACTTAAAAAAAAAAAAAAAAAAAAACCAC
>SJYV01046950.1:399037-438406 GCA_006410875.1 Neotragus pygmaeus
AGCCAGACATCCTGGAATGTGAAGTCAAGTGGGCCTTAGAAAGCATCACTAGGAACAAAGTTAGTGGAGGTGATGGAATTCCAGTTGAGCTATTTCAAATCCTGAAAGATGATGGTGTGAAAGTGCTGCACTCAATATGCCAGCAGATTTGGAAAATTCAGCAGTGGCTGCAGAACTGAAAAAGTCAATTTTCATTCCAATTCCTAAGAAAGGCAATGCCAAAGAATGCTCAAACTACCGCACAATTGCACTCATCTCACATGCTGGTAAAGTAATGCTCAAAATTCTCCAAGCCAGGCTTCAGCAATACGTGAACTGTTAACTTCCAGATGTTCAAGCTGGTTTTAGAAAAGGCAGAGGAACCAGAGAGCAAATTGCCAACATCTGCTGGATCATGGAAAAAGCAAGAAAGTTCCAGAAAAACATCTACTTCTGCTTTATTGACTAAGCCAAAGTCTTTGACTGTGTGGGTCACAATAAACTGTGGAAAATTCTGAAAGAGATGGGAATACCAGACCACCTGACCTGCTTCTTGAGAAACCTATATGCAGGTCAGGAAGCAACAGTTAGAACTGGACATGGAAAAACAAACTGGTTCCAAATAGGAAAAGGAGTACGTAAAGGCTGTATGTTGTCACCCTGCTTATTTAACTTATATGCAGAGTACATCATGAGAAATGCTGGGTTGGCAGAAGCCAAACTTGATTCCAAACTGGAATCAAGATTGCCAGTAGAAATCTCAATGACTTCAGATATGCAGATGATACCACCCTTATGGCAGAAACAATAGCTTATCTGTTTAAATATTTTAATTTCTAGATTATCTTCACAAATATTGAATGTCAGTGTAACTTCCATGTGAAAGTAAACATATCTGTAAGATAGATGTTTTTGCTTTTTATAAAGATAAATGGTTTTAATACTAATTGCATTAACTGTAGAATATTGTAATTGCATATCCCTTTTATACTATTGACTTCAAAATTGCTAGCCTTTATCTTTTATTGACCCTAATTTAGTTACATAAAAATGATATAAATATAAAGTTAAATGCCATTAAAACTATAATATAAGGAATTACTAGCAGTCCAGTGGTCAGGTTCAATCCCGGGTTGAGGAGCTAAAATCCCACATGCCATGCTACATGGCCAGGAAAGAAACAGTAAACCCTAATATGAGATTTCCTGGTGACTCAGTGGTAAAGAATTCACCTGCTAATGCCAGAGATGCAGGAGATATAGGATTGATATCTGGTTTGGAAAGATCCCTTGGAGAAGGAAATGGCAACCCACGCTACTATTGTTGCCTGGAAAACTCCATGGACAAAATTCTTTCAGGCTACAATCCACGGGGTCACAAAGAGTCAGACATGATTTAGTGACTGAACAACAGCAAATATAAGCTTATACAAGTGGAAATTAAGCCAACTTTCAGAAAGCATTCTATGAAGCCTATTTGCCTAGGGAGAATTAAAAAAAATGAAGATTTATCTTTGGAAAAACCCACCCTACAAGATATTACAGTAAGTCCTCTTCCAACAAGTTCTGGTATGCAAGCAAGTTTGTTAGGGACCCAGCTAACACAAAAGACTATATATAGTACTGTATTGTAATAGGCTTATAATACCTTTTTATATCATATTGGAGAAATATAATAACATAAGTTATAGGAGAAATTAATACATAACAAATAATCAAACACAAAAAATAAAGAATGAGTTTTTAATTTTACAGTATAGAACCTTAGAAAGTAGTGTAGTACCAGCTACATCACCGCTGCTTTTACTCTTGCTTCTGGACATCCTGAGCTTGAAACAAAGATATTGTACCACTGTACTCTATATAATACTATACAGTTTACAAAAACACAACCTTTTGCAGAGGATTCATGCATTGTGATGGTGTACACCTTATGTGATATAGCTTATGTGTTTGGACATGTGAACGTGTATCCACTTGAAAGCTTGCAACTTGAAGGTTCATATATAGGGGACTTACTGTAATTTAAATCTTGTATACTGCTTTACCGACAATCAAGAGTTTGTTTCTGCCTTGTTAATTTCATCAACCACTACAATGATTGATTAGCTTGTTGAGGATGATCACTGGCTTAGTGATATTAAAAGTAAACATCAAAAGGTTAAGCACTTTTCTTGATGAGATGCTGCTATAGTTTAAAGGCATGTCTTATCTTTCACACATAAGTAAACATCTGAGGGGTATTACAGAGAGTAGTATGCAACGTTCTGTTAAGACAGATGACAGCTGGTCCACAGATGAGAGGAAAAGAGCAGAAGAAAAAGATCAAATGACTTGCCATTTGGGAAGAAAAGCATGGGTAGTTCCATAGTCAAATATCTGAAAAATTGTGTTTGGAGGAATTTATTTTATATATTCATTATATATTCATTCATTCAGTTTCTGTCATCTATCAATTTATTCAATATTAATCTCACTAAAACAATTTAAAATATTTTTCTCCTATTTATTTGGAACAGTAATGAATGAAAAATTAGAATATTTTCTAAATGTTAAACACTACTTTAAAAACAAAGAGACTAGCAAATCCTAGAAACCAGGAAAAATTAAAATTCTGAAGATTTTTTTTTTACTTTATTTTATTTTACAATACTCTATTGGCTTTGCCATACATCTACATGAAGATATTTTTAAAATTTAGTTAGTATGCTTTTACTCTGTAGGCTGGCCTGATTCCAAATACTACTAATTAATCAGCAAATGAAGTGGTAAATAGGTGCACTATTTTTGTTCTAACTTTGCTCTAACTTTATAATTACTTACATGTAAAATGTGTGACTCTAGTCATAGTGGTATCTATCAAAATTTTAATTTCAGCTAAGTTAATGAATCCATGAGGAAGGAAATGCTTGCAAAATTATTATAATTAAGTTGCTTTAAATGGCCACATTTTGAGAACACAAGGAAATGAGTAGTTAGTTCCCTAAAGAGATAAGCAAACATATAGTAAGGAGCAAAATGTATTTTAACATTTATAATAATTACTTACTTATATCACTTCAACTTCTCTGACTGGAGTTAAATCCATCTTGAGATGACACATTCAACCTGAACCAAATTGGCAATGAAGGAACAAAGTAGAACCATTTTTCAAGAGAAATTTCAGTTCTGGTTACCTCATGCTTTAGAAATAAAAAACACTAGTGTAGTCTGTCTTTTTGAAAATTGCTTCTCTCATTTTGGGGCTTCCCTGATACTTCAGCTGGTAAAGAATCCACCTGCAATGCAGAAGACCTGGGTTTGGTCCCTGGGTTTGGAGATCCCCTGGAGAAGGGAAAGTCTATCCACTCCAGTATTCTGGCCTGGAGAATTCCATGAACTGTATACTCCATAGGTTCCCAAAGAATTGGGCACAACTGAACGCCTTTCACTTTAATTCTCTCCTTTTATATTATATCATAATATAATATATAATTACATAGAATTATAAATATATATAATTATTATATTTTATCTTCTATGCTCTAAGAAAATACCACAAAGGTTGACCTTTTAAAAGTGTGATTCTGAACTAAAGATATTTTAAAAGAAAATGTTAAGTAAGCAATATTTAGAGAGTTTTTTAAAAAAGAGGACAGTGAGAATATGAGTTTAAGAATAGTCTTTGGATTGGAATTTGTTGCATAACAATCTGGTGCTGTCCTGGGGAAACAGGGTTGTGGAAAATTGGAAATACTAGATTGAATTATGGAAAACTGAAGTTTATAGCCTACAAATCAATAAAGATATTTCAGGAAAACCATCAGCATAACACTTATTGCCAAACTTGGGGTCAGTATTTCAAAACAGGCAACATTTACTGCCTTCTCATATCTTTCAAACTCTTTCTAAGTTTTTGTTTGTTTGTTTGTTTGTTTTTTCCTTGTGCCTCTGCATGTCCAGTGCTTCATAGCAAAATGGAATGGGATGGAAGTGCTTGACTGCCAAAGTCAACCAAAATTTGCTGTCTCTAATCTAAGTTTCCCATTTCTGTTTTCTGATTCCATTACTGTTAGCTTCATGCTTTTTTTTTTTTTTTTTTCATGCATTTATTTGGTTATTTTCAGCAATTCCAGATAAAGTGTAGTCAGTGGCAGGCAATTCTTCATCCTTCATTATCTGGATCTTTGGGATATTTCCCATTTGTGAGCCTGTTGAAATGTCAACCTCTCTACCCTATTCTCCCCTGCAACAGGATTAGAGAGATCCAGGATCATTCAATATAGCTCTGCATCTCCACAGAAGAATAATTGCCTAATAAATAGGTGAGAGGATCTAGCTAGGCCAATTAAAATCTTCCTCTGCATTTTTGCACTGGGAATCTTAGAAAAGCTATCTTCATTTTGGATCATTTTGGTGCAAAGGATAGAATATGGGGTTTTGGTGATGTCATATTTGTTGTTGATGAGGAAAAAATAAAGCCTATCTGAAGCAGAAATGTATGAAGTTGAGGTGAAAAGAGAAGCAAAGATGACCTGAACTGGGCAAAGAGGACAGAGCCATGGCATCATGTTTGAGTTCCTCTTTCAATGGAAAGAAGCTATTTCTAAACCTCCAGTGATCTGAGTCAATGACATCCCTATATATGAGCCATCCCTATGTTTGAGTTGAGGTTCTATCTCTTACAGAGGAAAAATATTTCTATTAAATTCATAAGAGGTAAATAAGCTTTGTTGCTCAGCCGTATCCAGCTCCGCAGCCCCATGAACTGTAGCATGCCAGGCGTCCTTGTCCTTCAGTATCTCCCAGAGCTTGCTCAGACTCAAGTCCATTGAGTTCATGATGCCATCCAACCATCTCATCCTCTGTTGCCTTCTTCTCCTTCTGTCTTCAGTCTTGAAAGGATATTTTGCAATGAGTTGGCTTTTTACATCAGGTGGCCAAAGTATTGGCGCTTTACCTTCAGCATCAGTCCTTCCAATGAGTATTCAGGCTTGATTTCCTTTAGGATTGATTGGTTTATGCAAGTCCACAGAGTTTTATTGTTAATTAAAGTGGGAGAATTACTTGGAAGCAATTGTTGTTGCTAATAAGTGTAGAATGCATTAAATGATAATTTCTGTCAAATTAATGACTGACATAGAACTTTATATAGTTTTCAAAGAGATGGCAGTCATTACCTCATTGGATTTTCACAATAAAACTTTGTTAGATAGGTAGAAGTATTTTTGCTGTTTAAATATACAGGGATTTAGTTAAATTAGTTGCTCATATTAACATAAATTTAAAACAGTTGAGCTGAGATTAGAGCTGAGGGACTTTGACGCTAAATTCACATTTTTTTCCTCCACATGACAAACACCTTTGCTGTTTTGTGCTCCCTGTCTGTTCTGTTTTTCCTACCCTCTCACCATCCCTTTGTGAGTTCCTGGAGGCTCAGCACTGCAGCCACACTTCATCATTCCATTAGTCTACACTCATCCCCTCCATCCCAAACATTCACTTGTCTGTAAGTGGAGTCATAGTTCAAATAGTGTAAATAGCCAGACGGAATAGTGGAAATTCAGCACTCTGAACCACCACTGAACAGATGAATAATACTTCCTTTGCAATTTGCAAATTCTTGGTTTTCTCATATCCTGTAAACGTGAAATAGAAGGCCTGAAGTGAGTATTCTTTATGCTAATCTCACTCTGGGCTTCTCAGGTGGCACTAGCGGTAAAGAACCTGCAGGAGACAAAAGAGACACTGGTTCAATCCCTGGGTCAGGAGCATTCCTGGGGAAGAGGGCACAGAAATCTCTTCCAGTGTTTTTGCCTGGAGAATCCCATGGACAGTGGAGCCTAGTGGGCTACAATCCATAGGGTTGCACAGATTCGGACATAATTGAGCGTTTTAGTGTGTACTGTCTCACTCTGCCCACTTGTGGAGGCCATGGCCCTGTGTTTCGCAATCTAGAAGACCCAAAACACAAATGACCTGAAGTGATTCTCAAGTGTTAGCCTGACTCAGACTGCCCCAGAGAGCTGATTGAAATACTCTCAGAGTTTCTGAGTCTGTGTGCCTGAGATGGAGCTTGGGGATTTGCATTCTGAACAAGTTTAAGGAGATGGTAATGGTCCTAGGACCACACTCTGAGAATATTTTACCTGAATGAGAACTTCTTTTAAGTAGACAGGGATAGTTAAAAGTTTGCTGGATTCCCAAAGAATCTAACTTTCACTTCTTTATTCCTACCTGTCCAGAATTCATGACCAAAGACCCTGGTCAGTCCACTCTTGTTTGCATGGCTGTGATAGGTGTACATTTTGATGTCAGTCATTGAGACTTGGGATCTTTCTGTGCAAAGGAATCATGAGAGACAGCACGAGACAGTGGTTGAGAGTGTGAGACTTAGAATGTGACAACCCCAGGTCTAAATTCAGGTTCTGATTTTTACACCCTCTGTGATTTTAAACATATTAATTGGAACTTCCCTGATAGTCCAATGGCCAAGACTCTGTGCTCCCAATGCAGGAGGCCCGGGTTTGATCTTTGGTCAGGGAACTAGAGCCAGCATGCCACAATTAAGACCTGGTATAGTTAAATAAATAAAAATAATTAATAAAATAAAATAGCACATTAATTAAGTTCTTATGCTCCCTAAAGTAGAGGTAATGGCATCATTTACCACTCTGTGTTCTGGTGAGCATAAACAAGATAATTAATGCAATACACCAGACCCTGTGTCCAATACAGTTTATGTGCTGTGATCAATCTCTCAATCGTCTGGCTCTCTGCAACCCCATGGACTATAGCCCACCAGGCTCCTTTGTCCATGGAATATTCCAAGAATACAGGCACAGGTTGCCATTTCCTATTCCAGGGGTTCTTTTTAACCCCAGGGATCAAACCTATGTCTCTTGTGTCTCCTGCACTGGATATTTACTTATATAATACTCATAATGATTCACTAAAATATTTTGAAGGTACTTAGGTAAAGTAAAAATATGATTATTGTCACTATGTGTTGGCATATCCAACTGAGAATGCTGAAGATAGGTGACAATCTTTATTACATACAGAACAGTGATGTGCCCCAGGCTTCATCATGTTGTTTATATATTCCATTCATTATTGGTACTTTGTATATTTATTTGCATCTACTTGAAACACTATTTCTACTTATTCCTCTTGCTTAACTGATCATTTTCATTTTTTTAGATTTCACTTAGGATTTTATTCTAAGTAGGACTCAGAAAGCAAGTTATATTTTCCTAATAAAGGGCCTACTATAATAAACTTTAATTCAATTCAAAGTTCCTTAAAAGTTGAGACTACCTATACTTAATTTATGCAATAAATATTTACTGAGAGCCTAGTATGTAACAGGGTGTGTCCTGGGGATTCAAATATGAATTAAACTCTATTCACTAGTGATACCAAGAAGATCTATGAGTAGATGTAACAAAAGGATGGAACCTAAGTTTGAATTGGAGTTAAGGAAAGGTAAGTTGAATTTTAAAGATGATAAAGAATTAGTCACATGGACAGTGTCATGAAGAACATTCAAATTTAGTGTGTATATATATATATGAAGAACCTAAGTTGGGAAAATGCCTAATGAATTCTAGACCAGAAAGAAGCAGATTTGCCTGGACCATGGTGAGAAGGGATACTGTTAGATGCAAAGTGAACCCAGAGATGTGATAGAAGTAAAATGTAAGTTCTTATTGGTGATGTTAAAGGATTTGAATCATAAGAGCAAAACCAGAGAGTATTTTAATTTCTCCTAGAATGAAAAATAAAGGAGATTTTTCCCCTAAAGAGTATTAACTGTGTCATATACTGCTGAAGATCAAGAAAGATGAGGACTAAATGAATGATGTTCTTTCTACTCATTCATTGGAATGAACATCACAGAGAACTTTGGAATTTCATGTAATTTTGATGGTGTGGAATAAGTAGGAATTAACACTGACTTGAAGAGTAACTGTAAAATCAGAAAGAGGAGACATGAAAAACTCACCAAGAACTCTGATTTATTGCAGAAATAGGATGCTACAAATAGGAGTCAAGGTAAAGTCTGTTTTGTTTTTTCTTTTAACTGGGAAACTTACACCTAGAACAAGATCAAGTAAGTGTCAGCTCAGTACTTTAATATTACTTAAAATATTAAAGCAAAATTCCTTGTTCAGCTAAATTGAAAATCTAGAGTTAGACATTTATAACTCAGAGCCATTTATTTTACAATTTTATTCTCTAATCTTAAATTTCTAAAGAGTTAGAGTCTTTTTCTGTTTTTCACATCTAAAGTTTTTTAAGAAAATCTAAATGTCAAGAAATATATATTTTTTCTATATAAAATCTTGAGCTATACCCCTTTTAAAATTTTACAGATATTAACACTTCCCATACATGCAGAAATTATTTCTGCTCTGATGTCAGCATTTCAAAGCCCTTTAATTACTAAACTATGCGTATAATACACTTTAGGAACACATAATTTTTAAATCAAAGAAAAAACAGAAATAATAAATTTAGAAATTATAAAATCATATTACTTTAAATTTAGTTCATGTGGAAAAGCAACATTAAAAAAAGAATATTAATCTTTTCATACTTACTCGGTGGCTCAGATGGTAAGGAGTCTGCTTGCAATGCAGGAGACCCGGGTTTGATCCCTGGGTTGGGAAGATCTCCTGGAGAAGAAATGGCTACCCACTCCAGTATTCTTGCCTGGAAAATCCCATGGAGGGAGGAACCTGGTGGGCTACAGTCCATGGGATCACAAAGAGTCTGACACGACCGAACAACTTCATTTTTCATAAATTAAAAGGACTTGGCCATAATTTTCAGTCCTGTGGACATGATCACTCAGAATGGAGTGGTGAGTTTCACAAATAAGGCAAAGTCCTCCACTGTCATGCTGATATTCCTTCAGGTGAGAAAAGCCATTCTCTCTCTCTCTCTCTCTTTTTTTTGTTTTTACTGCGTTTCCATCATGAGAAAGTCAATTTTCTCAGTAAAATTGTGCATCTCAGTAGGAGGAGCTGAAGGTCAATGTGTTACCAAAATCTGTAGCAAAAACTCTGAGGCTTTTGGTTGATGGGGTGGTTACTGACTGAAATAAGGATGGAAGAAAAATTATCATTTTCATACCGAGACCAGCAAATTCACCAGTGTTGTTATTAGTAGAGAAAAAAATATCATTTCTACCATCTCCCTCAACTTGTTTATCCCATCTGTCACATTCTGTGTGATTCTTTTTTGATTCAGGCAGGTTCAGTTCTTTCTCCCTGTAGAGTTTGACAGTGAGTTAATCACCTGTAGGGGCTACTGAATGCTATCTAATGGGGCAAGATGCCTGGTCCTATTTCCTCTGTCCAAAATATTGTATGAAACATAAAGTGAAAACCCCCAAAGCTTCATCAAGTCACACTTCACAGGCTGTCAGATGGATAGTTTTGGATATACTTGATTCCACATAAACAGGAAAAAAATCAGTTTCTGTGACTCCAATAATGTCTCTTCTCAGTGAGTGAGAAAAACATCCCCATGGGAATTTTAAAAATGACTCCTCAACCCTTGACGAATAACTCTATCAGGAGGGCAAGCATCTTGCCAGAAGGCTGCTATGCTCAGACGGAGACTGTTGATTCTCCCATGACCCCTTTTGATGCTGCTCTGAAGAAAGGATATCATGGAGACTTGCAGTCAATTACAAGCTATTTAAGACAGAGTTCCATTTGCAAGATTCTGGAAATTTCCTTTTCAGAGATGTTTAAATGAATCCTTTTCCTGCCACTGGGCACTTCATTCTTGCTTTGCAGGTCTTCTCTGTTGAAAATCTCTTTGGAACAGCCTGAGGCAAAGCTCAAGGCAGCCTGAAAGCCTAAGTAATAAAATCCTCCTTATTCCCCAGAAACCCTGGAACAATTTCAGTCAGTATCCATAGAGAGTGAGCTGTATTTGCACAGAGATCACGACAAGATAGAAGAGTGAACACCCACTGGTTTCCCATAATCAAATCTCTCTTTTAAATGATCTAGGTGACTCTCCCAGGCTAAAGCCACCCACACCCCCTTTTACTTCTAAAATGACATTAAATAATAAAGCTACTCAAGCACTCATCCACCTGTGACATAAAAGTGTTCTGGTAGACAGGGACAAACTTCTTGGGGAAGTTTTCTTCTAGGGACAAGTTTTACTTTTATTTCAACAGGATGCTAATATCTTGGATCATTTCCATTTTCTTCCACTGTGTTTTATTTCCTTTTCTGGTCTAAATATTGCAGGATAAATGTGCAACTATGAATAGATACAACTATTCCATTTATAAGAGTGCATGTTTTCAATGAGAAAATAAAAACCAAATGTATTAATTTGAAAGTCAATCTCTCATCTAAATGTGTATTTTTGTACTTATATTTTACTCCTGTGGAAGTGAGAAGCAAGAGATTAGGTACAGAATTGAGGGAGTTATCAAATAAGCTATGCCAACAAGATCAGAAAAAAAATGAATAGATAGTGCTGAGCACAAGCCTATCTGGTTGTAAAAAGGCATGGCTACTGAATCTATTCATATTCTGTCTTCTAGACTTTTCCATCAGGATTAAAGCCAGAATTGTAGGCTCACAATGTGCAAATTCTCACTCACTTTGCATTCTTTCTTCCTCTTAATCCTGCAAGGTGACTTGCCCTTTGTATGGTGTTTCTTTCCTATCTTGCTAAATTAATAGCCTCATCATTTGCTTAGTCATCTCAGTTAGAAATTGCAAAGTTGTCTCCAACACTTCCCTGGCCCACATTTTGGGTTATCATTCATAACCATCATGCTACTTTCTCGGGTCAAGTATATCCATCTCTTCCACACCATTGGCTCTGTCCTATTTTCTATTTAGATGCTCATACACTCTTCACTGTGCTAAAACATAGCTCTGGCTGCCAGCATCTCTTTTCTCTGCTGCTGTCATGAGGATTATTTTCTAAGACTGAAGCTATATCCAATCAACCCGTTGAGTTAACAAACTGTTTCCTGGTTCTATGGCATAAAACTTTAATACATTTTCTTATAGTCATAAGAAAACTATTCACATCCCTATGAAACTGATGACTTTAATTTCTCATTTCTGTAATTCACATTTCTTTGAATTTTGTAATGCAGTGTCCATCTTTATGTGACATTATTTGTGAATTGTTTTCACTATTCTAATTGCACTTTGCTAATATCAGCTATGGTTTTTCCAGTGGTCATGTATGGATAAGAGAGTTGGACTGTGAAGAAAGCTGAGCACCAAAAGAATTGATGCTTTTGAACTGTGGTGTTGGAAAAGACTCTTGAGAGTCCCTTGGACTGCAAGGAGATCCAACCAGTCCATTCTAAATGAGATCAGTCCTCGGTGTTCTTTGGAAGGAATGATGTTAAAGCTGAAACACCAGTACTTTGGCCAAGTCATGTGAAGAGCTGACTCATTTGAAAAGACTCTGATGCTGGGAGGAATTGAGGGCAGGAGGAAAAGGGGACGACAGAAGATGAGATGGCTGGATGGCATCACTGACTTGATGGACATGAGTTTGAATAAGCTCTGGGAGTTGGTGATGGACAGGGAAGCCTAGTGTGCTGCAGTCCATGNCTTAGGAGAAATTATGTCAGCTAGTGATGTATTGAAGAGAAAGAGATATAACAAGCAGAAAGTAGAGGAAAAGAAAATGAGAGAGAGATAGGGAGGGAGAGAGAAAGAAAACAGAAAATAAAGCAGATTTATGGAAAATTTTTATTCTTATTCTTTTGACCATAGGAGAAAGCACAGTTAAGAACACAAAGGGAAATTAACATAATAAAACTATAATGTCATCAAAGACTTGAGCTGTCCCAATAGTAATTCCTAGCTTTTCTGGAGATAGAACCCTCACCTTAAGATGATTACACTAAATGAGAAAAGTAAATGTAAATTAAATAAGCAGTAAGCAGAGGGTATGCCAAACTAATGTGCTATCATCTGGAGAAAGTCCTGAGAAGTATCTGGACAGGTCAGTGCCATGAACAAGATGAGTTCATGAGAAGGAAAATTTGAATTATATATAGAAAGGTTGTGTATTTGAGAGCCTAGTGTTTCTTGCATTGGTACACTGAAGTTGGTGCAATTAATCAATCATGTTGTCATATTAACTTTGGCTTCTTCCATCTCCCAGCACCATGGCCTGGGAGTTGTGATCAAGTACCCAGTGGCAGAATCTCTTTCTCCTGGGCATCTGGGCAAGGAGATTGGAGTACTGGCATCAATGTAGCCCTCATGGTTCACCTTGATCCCCTTGCCTTCACTCTTTTTTATTAATAATAATTTTTATTTATTTTTGTATTTGGCTGCACTGGGTCTTAGTTGCCGCACACCGAATCTCTTTATAATTGTGGTGTGTGGCTTCTTAGTTGAGTAAGTGGGATCTAGTTCCTTGAACAGGGATCAAACCCAGACCACTGCACTGGGAATACCGAGACTTAGCCACTGAACTACCAGGGGAGATCCCCTTGCCTTTACTCTTGCCCAGCAGACTTGTGCTCACCTACAGCTAGAGGGAGGAAACAATGTTGACATTCTCATAATGATTGGTATTATATATACTTAGAGGATGTCTTTTTGAAAGTGGAGAAAACAATAGTTTTGGAACATATGCATTTTCAGATCAGGGAAATCACTTCATATGTCAACACATCATATCTATGATATCACATAATGACTATCCTGTAAATAGAAAATTATGAAAGGCTGATATTAATGATGCTCTAGCAATAGATATGCCAATCTAGGAAGGTACATTTCTTGTGTTGACTGACAAATTAATATGGAATTCTAGACTTTCTAAAGGGTGTGTAATATAAATCAAAGTATGATAACTGTGGTTAACATGGACTAGAATGAGCTATTAGAGGAACCTGCTGCTAAGTTACTTCAGTCGTGTCTGACTCTGTGTGACCCCATAGATGGCAGCCCACCAGGCTCCCCCGTCCCTGGGATTCTCCAGGCAAGAACACTGGAGTGGGTTGCCGTTTCCTTCTCCAATGCATGAAAGTGAAAAGTGAAAGGGAAGTCGCACAGTCGTGTCTGACTCTTCGCGACCGCATGGGCTGCAGCCCACCAGGCTCCTCCGTCCATGAGATTTTCTAGGCAAGAGTACTGGAGTGGGGTGCCATCGCCTTCTCTGATTAGAGGAACCTAGTGGTAGCTTAAAGATCCTTACATGAAATATTCAGAAATGGATGGAAGACTCTTTTCAAATATGGTATCTTTTCAACTCTTATATACCCAGCCTTCTTGGAGACATGATATTAAAATATCTTAATAATGTCACTAAAAGTCCAAGTTCAATCACCTTTATCCAGCACTGAACACACTACATCACATAAAATCCAAATTAAAGTGAATTGGAATGTGTGGGGATTTGGAAAAACCTTAAAGAAACTATTGATAGAATGATAAGTATCCCATTATGTAAGAAAACTCACTTTATTTCATTTTAGTAAAAAGGCTGAAAACATGGATAAACACAAATAGAAAGAAATTATTTGCCAAAAATGAAACAACTGTTTTCCCTGGTCCAATGTGAAAAAATTTCCAATTACACATTATTCTAGGGAGCAGCATCCTCACAAAAGTCACACTTTTCAGACGTGGATTCAATCTGCATTTCATTCACATTCTTGACTTGCCACTGTCTGGAGCTCCCTGACTAGGAGAACTTCAACAACTTACTTCCCCTTGGCGTTCCCACCATGTGTTTACATTTCTTAAAAGATCATTGTATTGTATGCATTTTATATGATTAACATCACGTATATTTCTGAAAGTGATTACCACTTAACAAAAATTAAACCTAGTCTAGATACACGAGAGATAAGCATTGTGAAAAGAACAGAATTTTTCAGGGGGCTCAAAAATCCACCTGCCAATGCAGGAGACTCAGGAGACGTGGGTTCCTTCCCTGGGTGGGGAAGATCCCGTGGAGAAGGGCATGGCAACCCACTCCCGTATTCCTGTCTGGAGAATCCCATGGACAGAGGAGCCTGGTGGGCTGCAGTCCATGGGGTCTTAAGGTGTGTGATGTGACTGAGCACACATACAAACATACACATACAAAGGTTTTGATAAGAACTTATAGTCTGTTTTGTGTGGGGGGGATGAGTAGTAAGTATGGTGACAGTAAAATACATTTTCCAAAATTGCATAGATTTGCAAAAAACATATTTTTTGGTTGAATGTTCAACCCTATAATATTCTCACCTTTCTATAAGTTGTTCCATGTGAGTCAGTTTTGATTACTGTTTTATTGTTTTATATACAAAGAGAAAATATTTTTTTCTGCTATTTAATCTTAAGGGCTTTGTATATAATTTCATTTCTATTTTTATTTTTTACTTTTGGACAAAAGACACTCTTCAAGGTCAAGACATGTTACTCTAAAGGCAGATATGGAGGAGAATGTGTAAACAAATGGTAGAAAAAAAATCAGATAATTGCTTGCTTTGTTCCCTTGACTATGTTAACTTCAAAGCATCACAACCACTTGCCACCTGTTTCTCTCACTGTTCCTTTCTCCTTCCTTCCTTCTTCTTTCTTCCATTGTTTGGATGCATATTCAAAAGTTTCAGAAAATTAATCGCACAGAACTGTTTTTCACATGAATCTACCCTGAGATGACTTTCAAACAATTAACCTCTTTTGCTATTGTTGTTGTTCAGTCACTAAGTCGTGCCAGACTCTGCAACCCCATGGAACGCAGCATGCCAGGCTTCTCTGTCATTCATTATCTCCAGGAGTTTGCTAAAAGTCATGTCCATTGAGTTGCTGATGCCATCCACCCACCTCACCCTCCGTTACCCCCTTCTCCTGCCCTCAGTCTTTCCCAGCATTAGCCTCTTAGCAAGCGTTCAAAGATGCAGTACAGATAGTTAAGACTGTAAAGTCTCCAGAATCCTTGCTTCCTGTCATTGCTCTAGATTAACCTAGTCTTTCAAGATTTTATTTCAGTTGCTGACGACAACATAAACAGAAGATGGCACTGTTTACCTATTATTTAAAAAGGCAACACCCACTTTAAAATTTAAAAAAACAACAATACTTCCCTTCTAGGAAAACATACAGTGTTATTAGAATTTGGAAATGAGATGACATATATAATGAAGAAGATTTTTTAACATTACAATAAGAAATATACTTTTAAAATTATATGAGGTAAACTAGACCATGGAAAACAGTCTTACTGTCCACTGAATTTTCAGGAACAGCCCATTTCAAATGAATTCAGTTGCAATCATACACACTGTAAGGATGGACCAGCGACCTGGGTTTGGGTACCAGCTCCACCAATACAAACTATAAGACCCTGGAGAAGTTGCTTAGGACAACTCTCCAAGTCTCTTGCTGTAAAATGGGGGTAATAGCACATATTCTGTAGGATTGTTTTGTGGATTGAATTGAGCACATAGTAAAACTTCATTAACAATGCTAGACTGTTTTTGGTTATCTTGTTAATAAGACATTGCTAAATAACACAATGTCTAACCTAGAAAAGCAGTGTAGAAATTGATTCAATTACTGAAAAGAAAACCCAGAACTCAATTGAATTTTGTGTTGGCTTACAGATGATTCTTATTTAAACAAGAGTGAGGGCAAGTGTAAAAACTAATTAGTTACTGATCTTGAACTGTAGAACACTTGATAATATCAATCTTTTCTTTTCATGGCAGAAATGTTTATTCCCAGTTAAACAAGTGAAGATATTTCATTAGTAACCAGGGAACATTTTCTTCAAGTTTTCTAAAACACTAAGAATTACCTCATCTACTTAGATATATAGAAATAAAAGTATTTCTTTCACTTTATGTTTTCACTCTATTGCAGTAACTACATGTATTTCTTCATAACCTATCTTTTCTTTGAGAAATTTCAATGGGAAAGTAACATATGGGGGAATATATTGCCCCACTGCTTCCCTGAATATTAAAGACATATTATTATTAGTCTCTATTCTGAACATGAATATTTTACTTTAACATATATAGATAAAGGCTTACTCTATTGTATAATATTTAATTTTGCAGTAATATTAGCTTAAAGCATCCAAAGTTTAAATGCTTGTTTATACAGTGTTAAATGTTTATTCACTCTCACGATTCTAGAGCTAGTCATTAATGTGTATTGACACAGACAGCCATTTCCTGGTTTTTGTGGTCATATGACTGAGTTCCAGCCAATGGAACATGTGTAAAATAGATGGTGCCATTTTTATGCCAGTGCTTCTAGGAAGAAGTTATGCTTCCAAACACAAAAGATCTGCTTTTCCTTGTAATGCCTGGCTGCAGATGACAGAAAAGCCTTTAAAGAATAGAGGAGCTACAAAAGGAAAAGAATCTGAGTCCCTAATTCTCCACATTAAGGAATTCATCCATGAGTAAGTAACAATTATGTAAGTAGAAGTTAAATTTCTTTTTGTGCTAGCAAGTATCACTTCCCAAAGGAATACTGTCATCAAAAAATAAATAAATAAAAGAAAAAAACTAGCAATCACTTCCTAACATGTGATGTACTCAGTTCAGTTCAGTTGCTCAGTTGTGTCCAGCTCTTTGTGACCCCATGGGCTGCAGCATGACAGGCTTCCTTGTCCATCACCAACACCTGGATCTTGCTCAAACTCATGTCCATTGAGTTGTGATGCCATCCAACATCTCATTCTCTGTCACCCACTTCTCCTCCTGCCTTCAATCTTTCCCAGCTTCAAAGTCTTTTCCACTGAGTCAGTTTTCCATGTAATGTGGCCAAAGTATTGGAACTTTGGCATCAGTTGTTCCAATTCAGGACTGATTTCCTTTAGGACTGACTGGCAGGTAAGGTGGTCTGGTATTTCATTTCTTTAAGAATTTCCTACAGTTTGTTGTGATCCACACAATCAAAGCCTTTGGTATGGTCATTAAAGCAGAAGCAGATGTTTTTCTGGAACTCTCTTGCTTTTTTGATGATCCAACAGATGTTGGCAATTGGATCCCTGGTTCCCCTGCCTTTTTAAAATCCACCTTGAACATTTGGAAGTAGTCGGTTCATGTACTGTTGAATGGTTGTTATCTCCTTGCAGTCCAAGGGACTCTCAAGAGTCTTCTCCAAAACCACAGTTGAAATTCTTCAGTGCTCAGCTTTCTTAAAGTCCAACTCTCACATCCATAAATGACTACTGGAAAAACCATAGCTTTGACTAGATGGGCCATTGTCAGTAAAGTAATATCTCTACTTTTTAATATGCTGTCTAGGTTTGTCACAACTTTTCTTCCAAGGAGCAAGCGTATTTTAATTTCATAGCTGCAGTCACCATCTGCAGTGATTTTGGAGCCCAAGAGAATAAAGTCTGTCACTGTTTCTATTTTTCCCCCATTTATTTGCCATGAAGAGATGGAACCAGATCTGGTTCTAACTGTTGCTGCTTGATCCGTGTACAGATTTCTCAGGAGGCAGGTATTCAAACAAATAACACAAACAATGCTTTTATCCAAGCCCCACTCTCTAGCAGCTGCTGAGCTTTTGGGGTTGAAGAAGGATTTATGACTTCCTGGTCTTAGTGGTGTGTGTGCATGGGAGGAATATGCAAATACATTAGGAAAGAAGAGAAGAAAATAGTCACAAGAGAGAAAACAAAACAAGATCAATAATTCATTAGAAGAGGATTCTTGCAGTTGTAAATTCCTGTATGTACTTAAGCTGCCTGGGGATGCTGAGAAATCTTAGGAGAATACCATATGCTTCACAAAAAGTGGATTGGTTCATAGAGCCAATTTAAAAGATGAATTTTAAGTAAGAGCAACCCCTTCTAGTAACTGGTTAACACAAGTCTAAAATAAAGGCTACACAGATTTATGGGTTTGATCTTTATTTATAGAATGCATGTATACCTTCGATTTATGTTTATAACTTTTTATGTTAGACTGTTTTAGATTTACAAAAAAGTTTTGAAGGTAGTGCAGAGTTCCCATTACCCCATGCCCAGTTTTACCTTTTGTTAACATTTTATGTTACATTTGAACAAATAAACTGATGTTGATACATTATTAACTTAAAAAAGTGAAAGTGTTAGTGGTCAGTCATGTCATACTCTTTGCCACCCCATGGACTGTAGCCCACCAGGCCCCTCCGTTCATGGGATTCTCCAGTTAAGAATACTGGAGTGGGTTGCTATTTCCTTCTCCAGGGGTCTTACTGACCCAGAAATTGAACCCGGATCTCCTCCTTTGCAGAAAGATTCTTTTCTGTTTCAGCTACCTGGGAAGCCACCTGTTAACTAAAACTCATGCTTTATTCAGATTACCTTAGCTTTTACTCACTATCCATTCCTGTTCCAGGATTTTATGGAGAATCCCACATGATATTCAGTTGTCAGGTCTCTTTAGGTTTCTCTTAGCTGCGAAGGTTTCACAGATGTTCCTTGTTTCTGATGGCTTTGGTAGTTTTAAGAGATTTTTGAGAAAGGGAATTCAGGGGTGAAGTGCCTTTTTCATTGCATCTTATTAAGGACATATACTACCAATAGGACTTGTTATTAATGATGTTAATATTTTTTAATCTGTGTATTCTATCGTCACCACTAGATTGAAAATCCTCTGATGATGGAGACTGTCTTGCTCTTGAAGAAACTACGCGCTATCACTGGTAAAAACAACTAACTTATGAACTTCCCAGACTTGTAGCATGTGAGACATAAAGACCATTTAGAACCAGGCAGCATTATTTTCCTCCCTCACAGATTTGACAGTGATATAAAGCTGAATACAGAATATCATAATAAAAGGGAATACATGCCACATGATGAGGAAGGCAATGGCAACACTCTTTAGTATTATTGCCTGAGAAACTCCATGGAAGGGGAAGCCTAGTATGCTGCAGTCCTCAGGGTTGCAATGATTTAGTGACTGAACAACAACAATAATGCCATATGAAGCTGAGAAAGCATATTTTTAATGATGTCAAATATCTTTTCATGTTACTGTTGTGCTATATTACTCTTTGAAGTTATTTGTTTAAAATTGTTTCAAAAAGTCAGAAAAACACATAATTCTAGATGCTTGACAAGCTGGTTCCTCAGCCGCACTATTCTTAATACCAAGAACCCAGCATCTTCTTCTTCTTTTTTTTTTTCCCGTAAGTTCCTTTGGGGAGGGTTGATATTCAGCTCAGTTCAGTCGCTCAATTGTGTCCGACTCTTTGCGACCCCATGAATCGCAGCACACCAGGACTCTCTGTTCATTATCATCTCACGGAGTTCACTCAGACTCACGTCCATCAAGTCGGTGATGCCATCCAGCCATCTCATCCTCAGTCATCCCCTTCTCTTCCTATTATCTCACTGGTGCCTATCTTCTCAAAGCTATGAGACCACCAGATTCCAGACCTCTGGCTACATGACCATCCCTTCAGAGAATTTTTCATTGGTGGGATATAAAAAAAGACTCGACACAAAGGGAAGATGCAGGTTCTCCTTAAGGGCCAGTCACCCTCTCTAGCCCCTTTAATAAATTTCCCTTTTCTTGCCTGACTGCCTGGCTCATTCTCTTTTTCTCTGCACTCACCTTACAAGAATGGATACTTGTCCTGGGATGGCTTGAAAGTTCATCAGTAAAGAATGCTATGCCTTTTAAGTGTCCTTTGCTTACTTCAACAGTTGCAAATGTGGAAAATGTTCTAATTAGCCTCAACTGTCTTCCAAGGCTTGACAACTTGTCATAAAATCCTCCGGGAGTCCAGTAAGGACCTTCTCTCTTGTGGATACAGACACACTTCTTGTACCTAGACTATATTTTTCTGTCTTAGGTTCTTGTGCTTCTTCTGAAGCTCAGTTTGCATCTGCAGAATACTCCTAGAGTACGTAGAGAGAAGGGAGGCAGCCTAATGAAAACAACAACAAAATAAGTGCTTATTCTTTTCTTGACTTGTTTTCTCATTTTTTAGTCTAGTCGAGACAGCTTCACTTGGTTCATATCTTGGTGGTAAGCAGATTCACATTTTTCCTTTCCTTGCTGGTTCTCTTCCCAATCAATCTTCAGAAACTATCTCCTCGTATAATTTTTCACATCATGTCAGAATCTTCTAAGTAACACAAATTGTTGCTTCCAGCTTATAAAATAATGGCAATGTGCATATTACATCTGCTTTTTCTAAAAACACAGCTAGTATTGGTTTTCTTCCAGAGAATGTAAACTAACAAACAAGACACTCATATTTGTCATTTTTCAGTCAGTATCTTTTTATTTATGTTTTCATGTTTCAAGTTTAAAAGATACGATATAATTTTGCTTATTTTGTATTTATTATATTCACTCTATTTTCATGATCATTGTTTACTAATAACTTGTAGACTTTTGTTCACTTCTTGAAAAGAATATCCATTTCAGAAGCCTGTGATTACGTGTTTCAATTCTATTTGGTTGGTCAAGTAAAATAATTTGAAATCATACATTTATTGCTTATTCTTATTTAATAGGTTGACATCAGATGGGGAGGTGGAATGATTTTGTACTACTAGATTGACACAGCAAATCTTATATATTATGGCTTAACATATAGTGCTCTTGAACTTGGTCATTTTGCCAGACATACTTTGGGTCCATATCAGCTTTATTTGCTATGAACAATTATATTTATTAACATAGCTATTTATTTAGTTCTGTCTGAAGCAAGCATTGTATGAGACATTGGGTATCTAAGACTAACGAAAAACAGATGAGGTTTCTGCATTCAAGAATATTACATTTTAGTAAGAGAGAAGATATTTTAAAATGATTATAAATCAAAAATAAACATACAAATCTGGAAAGTGCTATTAAGCTGAGGTATATCTGTACTTTTAGAATTAGTTTTATTTGAGAGTTATAGTAAACAAGTGTACAATTCAGTGGGGTTCTTTTTTTTTTTTAAGTGTAATTAGAAGATTGTGCAGCCATAACCATTATCCAAATTCCAGAACATTTTTATAACCCCTTAAAGAAACTATTGATATCCATTGCCAATCATTCTGTCTCATCTCCCCTATCCCATAACTTGCTTTGTTTTAATGGGTTTGTTTCTGCTTGATATTTCATATAAATGGAGTCACACAATATGGAGTCACTGTGTCTGACTTCTTTTATTTAGCATAATGTTTTCAAAGTTTGTCCATGTTGTATTATGAATATATCAATGCTTTATTTTTATTATCCAAATAACATGTCATGAATCTAAATAATTTTCTGTTATGTGGACAGTGCACATTTTATTTTTATCCCATTTAGTAAGTGATGGACATTTGCTTTTTTCCCATTTTTTAGCTCTTATAAATAATGCTGCTATGAAGTTTGTGTACAAATTTTTGTGTGAACTTATATTTTCAATTTTGGGGAGCATATAATTAGGAGTAGATTGTTGGATCACATGGTACACCTTACTTAATTTTTTGAGAAACTATCAAGCTTTTTCCAAATTTGCATTTCTATTAACATTGTACAACTGTTCCAATTTCTTCATATCTTTCAGAATACTTAATGTTGGTGCCAGTTTTTATTATTGTTATTATTATAGCCATCCTACTGGATGTGAGGTGTTCACTCACTGTTTTGAATTGTATTTCTTTGATGATTAATGATGTTTATATCTTTTCATAGACTTACTGGTCATTTGCATACTTTTTTAGAGAAACATCTATTCAAATGATTTGCATGTTTTTAATTGGGCTATGTATCATTAGATAGTTTAAAAAAATATATGTTCTTTTTTGAGTAATTTTTTAGAGGTTGCTCTGAAAGGATCCAGTTAACATCTTAGCTTATAACAGTCTAGTTATAAAGTTATTCAAACTTGTATATCACATGTAAGAGTTCAATCTCTCTTCTAAAGATATTTAGAAGAGGATTTTAGGTAGAAGGGAAGCCAGTATAAACTTAGGATGATGAGTTAGTAATGAGAAAGAGAGCTGATATAGAAGAGAGTTGAAATATAAGAACTGGATAGATTTGAGAGACATTTAGGAAATAAAGTGAACTGGGCTGTTGGTAAGTTGAAGGGAAAGTTTGAGGAAGAAATTCACAAAAGAACTTGGCCTTCTTGCCCTTTCATTAACGCATGGCTCTGTTCTCTTGGCTAAAATGTCTGATAATGCTACCAGCATTTCATCTTAGATAAATGCACAACCTATAAAGTAAATTGCCATGAAACATAGTCACTGTCAGTACAAATACAGTGATCTCTCTCAGTACCAGTTAACAGAATATAGGAAGCTTCTAGAGGCAGAAGAATTGACAGAAGCTCTGATTACCAAGAGAAGAGAGATAGAAGAGACACGGGAGAATGGTTAGTGCTGAATCAAAACCAAAATCACACACCTGTCTTTCTCCTACTCTTAAGATTTTGAGGAAATCAAAACCCCCAAATAATCTGTTTTTTAAAAAACAGCTAGGTTTTTTCTTGCAATCACCTTTGACATTTCAGATTTGATTTGCCTAACAGCTCAAAATATTTTTTTCCATTTTATTTATTTATTTTTAAAATTTTATTTTTACTTTATTTTATTTTACAATTCTGTATTGGTTTTGCCATACATTGACATGAATCTGCCACAGGTGTATACGAGCTCCCAATCCTGAACCCCTCTCCCACCTCCCACCCCATATCATCTCTCTGGATCGTCCCCGTGCACCAGCCCCAAGCATCCTGTATCCTATATCGAACATAGACTGGTGATTCGTTTCTTACATGATAGTATACATGTTTCAGTACCATTCTCCCAAATCATCCCACCCTCTCCCTCTCCCTCAGAGGCCAAAAGTCCATTCTATAAGTCTGTGTCTCTTTTGCTGTCCCGCATACAGGGTTATCATTACCATCTTTCTAAATTCCATATATATGTGTTAGTATACTGAATTGGTATTTTTCTTTCTGGCTTACTTCACTCTGTTNAGGGAGGATTAAGTAAGAGAAAACAAGAAAATTAAACAGCACTTGATACATTGCAAGTCCTCAAATAGTACTACAATAACCCTGCTGTTATTTTATTTTAGAGCCAAAGTTTTTGAGTTAGTTAGCAAAATCTTACCCCCCCGCTTCAGTAAAAAAAACTATTTACAACAAAGATACGTACCTTTAAAACTTTAAATAGCTGAGGAAGTTTTTTCTCAATTTCTGTAATGATTTCTTTTCCATCTTCTCCAGTCATACGACTTAAAAGCAGAAAGAACATTAAGTTTATGCAATTGGCAGATACAAAAATGAACTATGAAATACCTGCACAATCTTTTTAAACATCATGTTAGAACGCTGGCTAATTGATCCAGTAATTTAAGATACTTAGGAACATTTAATGCGACATACATCTGAAATAAGTGAAGCTTCCCTGATGGCTCAACAGTAAAGAATCTGCCTGCCAATGCAGGAGATGTGGGTTCGATCCCTGGCTTGGGAACAACCCACTCCAGTATTCCTGACTGGAAAATCCCATGGATAGAGTGGGCTACAGCCCATGGAGTTGCAAAGAGTTCAACACAACTTAGCAACTAAACAACAACTAAACGTGATTAAACCTCAGAAAAACTTGTGCATCCACACAGTACACGTTTTGACAGCCTCACTAAGTGAAGAGAAAACAAGGAAACCTATCGCTAGTTACAAATTTACTAAAACTTACTAAACATTTATCGTTTTGTATCAATTACCAACAACAGACAGATAAGTCGGAAAAATACAGTCTGCAGGGGAGAAAATAGTGTGAAGCACTTGCGGTTAAACAAAACTCGAGTTATTGCTCTATATTAAAAAACCAACTCCGGGTTTCCCCACTGTCCCGAAATACAGATGGCTTACACTGAAAAACCACTTCTCTGGCCAAATCCCTCCCAATCAAACTTTTCTTAATCCTCCTCTTACAAGACACACGTGCGGGCTTCCTCATTCCAAACAGACACCGTTTAAGGGCTGCAGCACCTGCACCCCGGAATGTCACCCAGCACGCACCGCCCACCCCACCTCGCCTCACCCGCGACTCCGGCGTCCCCCCGCCAGCTCCCAGGCTTCTTGAATACACAAACTCGNTTTCAGATATTTAAATGCTGTTGACTACATTTGTGGGAAAGAACTACACAGCCTGTATAGCGGTAAAAATGAACTGAAGATCAAGGTGTTGATGATGGAGGAAGACTCAGGTTCAGTTTTCGGTAGATTTTTAGAACTCTGTGCCCTCCACAGCAACAGTGGGAAGCTACCTGAGGTGATGAATATTTTAGCATTATGTGTGGTTTAACAGAAAAAAAAATATGGGTAGGAAAGTAAATATAGTCATCATGGCTAAATTTGATGTGGCTAAGCAAGATAGCGGCAATTTTATGATTCTAAAAATTTTATTCACTGAAACTAAATATATATTTTGTCCTAAATATACAAGCATAGCTATGGTCANAAAAAAATATGGGTAGGAAAGTAAATATAGTCATCATGGCTAAATTTGATGTGGCTAAGCAAGATAGCGGCAATTTTATGATTCTAAAAATTTTATTCACTGAAACTAAATATATATTTTGTCCTAAATATACAAGCATAGCTATGGTCATGAATATTTGAAGGAAGTAATTGACATACACAGTAGCATTTCTCACTATTTCACATTTTTCGATACCACTTTTAAAGTAGTGTCCAAATAATGTGCATAAAGTGCAAAGTTTCAGACAAGAGTTTTAATTTCAGTATTCTTGTTCTGTGGCATGATTCTTAAGTCAAATTCTAGTCATTTAGAATTTTGCAGAAAGTTGTTTCCCTTCAGTTTTTAGGATGTTGTAGACAAGCATGAAAATTGAATTAAGTGATAAAAGTTTGGAAGTTGGAAAATAAATGCATCACTTCTAAAAAGAAGGAGTCCAGCAGAGGTAAAATAAAGAGTTTCATATGGCTTCCATGTTTTCAAATTTCATTGGCCTCTAAAATTATTTTTGTACTTCAAAGAAAGAGAACTAGCATAGGGCTGTCAATGGAGTTTTTTTGACTAAGTCTATATTAAAAAAAAAGCAAGAGCAAGTAAACTCTAATAGGGGCACCATTTCCTAGAAGAAAACTTTTAATACATAAAAACATAATTCAGTCTATAAGTTTTATTTACAATATCATACTAATTGTGCTTGTACTAACAGATCAAAACAGTCACTGCTAAGTTCATCACTTGATGAACAGAATCTTAGAAGAAAGCAGAGATCTTTCTGTTTCATATCCTAGAGTCATGAAAGCTTGCTACTCTTTCCATATTTTTTTCCATTTTCAAAGCTGTTGAAATATTGGTAGATGCCTATGCGTGCTCACAGATTATCATTTGTAATATTGACTTGGGGTAATTTTTGTGTGGCTGGAACATCTAGAGTTGCTCCATAACAAGGTGGTGAGGAATTTTAGAATGTTCTTGAAAAGTATAGAATTTTAGTCTACGAATTCACATTCTCAGAATTTTAAAGAAAAATCGGTCCCTTCGGAATGACATAAAAGTGGGCATTTAATACTCAGTATAGAGGAAAAGCAAGCAACAGAAGACAATGATTTCAGCTCTTGAAGATGTTTTAACCTAACTAGAGAAAGAAAAAATGTGTGTGAAATGATAGGAAAGTAACTTTAGGACAATTTATCAGTGAACATATTATATTGACTTTGTACGTAGGTTGTTTCAGTCATGTCCAACTCTGCGACCCCATGGACTGTAGCCCACAGGCTCCTCTGTGCATGGGATTCTCAGGCAAGAATACTGGAGTGGATTGTTATGCCCTCCTCCAGGGGATCTTCCTGACTCAGGGATCAAACCTGTGTCTCCTTTGTCTGCTGCAATTGTAGGTGGGATCTTTACCACCTGTGCCCCCAGGAAGCCCTCAGTGCAATGTGAGGCCTGGATGATGTTTGGCTGTGGCATGAATTCCAACAAAAGACTCTGGAACATTCATTATATTTCTATGATCTCTGTCCAGTATGGGTAATCTGATGGTAAGTGAGGCTTTGCCACATTCGGCAATGTGCACATTTTCTTCCACTATGAAACAATCATGAATTTAAAGTGTTGATTTTGGATGAAGATCTTCCCACATAAATGCGTTAATGTGAATTCCCTTCTGTATTTATTACCTTACGTGTAAGGCCTTTAGCCCAAATATATAAATACTAAAGTAATCTAAAACAAAGAATTACATGCAAGTAAGTTTAATCTGAGAAGACTTTACAAGGTTTTCCAGAGAAACTATTTCATTTTTTTAATTAATAAGAATCTAATAAATTTGCCTTTGTGTTACAAGCAAGTCTCAGAGATCTACAACTAAACATTAGATATTTGATGTAAACTTTCAGAGTAGGTTAGTCAAGGTGAAGGGTATTTAAGGTACATTTTCACTTTATGCTCATTGTGGCATCTAAGTCTTCTCGATGTATACTGGATGCTGTGTAAATTTAGATGCTGTAGCTGCTCTAAAAATATTCTATAGTAAATAATTAGGTTGATACATTAAATATTCAATAAAGTCACAGTCATGAACTTGCTGGGCATATAGAAAAATGAAAATGACTTTCTTTTCTTAGCTCCTGTTTTGACATTGCATTTAAAAATTAGATTTCACTCAATGCCTTCTAAATTGGTAACTTGCAACATATGCTGCCTTCATCAACTATATTCTGTTTCTATTCACCTTCTTTTTTTAATGGAATACATTCAAAAGGAAAATCACTTGAATTGAAGGGGAAGACATATTTGGCATTTTTTTCTTTTGAAGCAAGATATCAGAAGCCAGATAAATAGAAATGATTTAACTTAACCCTGTTGTAATCTAAAAAGCACATGGACTTTGTCATGAGATAGCTGAAAGAAGCTTTTTTTTTCCCCCTTTTTTTTGACAACACATGTTATTTCAAACAAATCAAATAGCAAATATAAAGCTTTATGTTTTGGGGTATTACATATATTTTTCAGTGAGTAAATTTGAAAAGGCACCATTTCATTATAAACTTTTAAGAAACATACATATACTCTCTAGAAACATATACATACATACATAAACTCTACTAGAACTCTCTCCTTGATAACAACAATATCAGAAAGAAACAAATATGGAACGATTAAAGCAAAACAAAACAAAACACCTAAACCACTGTAAGAAATTTCTGGGTCACTCGCCCAGAGAACCAAATTTGTTTTTCTGAAGTGTTTGTCAGAAAGAGACATCTAATATGTGATGAGAAAGTTGACTTTGGAAATTTGAAACCTCTGAAAACTGGAGAAATCATCATGAACGAAAGCTGAAGTTTGCAAAGAAATAATTTTGGAATGAGGCTATTCAAGCATCCAACATGGATGGAGACTAAAAATCAAGACCACCTGTCAACAAAGCAACAATTTACTCCAGGAAATTCTTATCTTGGAGCCTCAGACTGATAACCAGTAAATAATGTTACCGCTTTAGGAAATTTTTGTTAACCAAATTATTCAAGCACACAAATTACTCATCTGGGAAAAGAACTGTCCTTTTAAGACAATAGATTATCATCAAAACTCAGTCAAGAGATTCCACTCATCATGTCCAGGAAGTCTAAAACTACTTACCTTTTGAATGTTCTAAATCTAACTAGCTCTCTACCTTGAAAAACTTGCCTTAAATTACTCAAAGTCATGTCCCCGAATGTTATAAATTTCTTGTTTCCCCTCTAGAAAAACTATTGACCCATCTCAAGGTGGAAACTTCTCCCTCTCTCATAAATATGAATTAAAATTTGCTCAACTATCATGTTTTTGTCATTTTGTCTGTGTCTGTGTGTTGTCTGTCATTGTCATTGTTTTTGTCTGTGCCTATGTGTTCTCAGTCATTCAGTCCCATCCAACTCTTTGTGATCCCATGAACTGTAGCCAAGCAGGTTCCTCTGTCCATGGAATCTTCCCAGCAAGAATACTGGAGTAGGTTGTCATTTCCTACTCCAGGGGACCATCCCAACCCAGGAATTGAACCCGTGTCTCTTGTGTCTCTTGCACTGACAGGTGGATTCTTTACTACTGCACCACCTTTAAAGAAAATTAAATTAAACAGTAAATATTATTAGGCTAGGTAAATAAAAAGTTAGATAGTTTTCAGATACCGATGCAATGAGACACTATAAAAACCACAAATTTGAACAGTAATAAAATTACTGCTATATTTAAAAAAAGAATTTGAAGAATTTGGGTTATGTTTTTCTGATTTCAGAAGTCTTATATCCAATAATGTTTATACTTTCATGAATGTCTTGCTATTCTCTGTCAAGGGTGTTGGAGACTCTGTATAAGATCAAAATTCTTCCTTTTTTCTTCTTTCCTTCCAGTATTTTATGATTGTGTTTTATTCCTTCTGAGTCCTTTTATTGGTATCATTGAGTCTTCCAGAGTAGTCTTTAGCTCAGTGAAAGACTATTTATTCAAAGTCTGCCTCTCTTTTATATATTTATATTGCCATTGTGCTTTCTCAGTTGTGTCTGAACTCTGTGAGCCTATGTCTGCAACGCCATGGACTATAGCCTGCCAGGCTCCTCTGTCCATGGAATTCTCCAGGCAAGAATACTGGAGCAGATTGCCATTTCCTTCTCCAAGGGACCTTTGCAACCCAGGGATCGAACACGTGTCTCCTGTGTACCCTGCATGGGCAGGCAGATTCTTTACTACCATGCCACTTGGGAAGCCATTTAGATGCTTATAATTATTGGCAAATACTCTGGGCATTTTCTAATTAAATTGTCTCATTGGTGATGGAAAGTCTATATTTATGAATAAGTGTAAAAGACCTATTACTCCCCAACACTATTGGTGAACAAATAGTTGAAAAGATTGACAAACTTTAAGAGGATTGTATCTATAAAATATGTAGTAAGGTCTTTTTGCAGTTGTTCCAGAATGATACTTGAAATGGTAACTGCTTGAAATATGATTGTTGTAAGAAATTTAATGCATTATTGATTACTTTTATTGAAGATAAAAATGAGATATTATGCTAAGGTGACATAAATGCCTCATTGACATAAAGGGATTTGTTGTTGTTGTTATCCTGGCAATTTAAAACATCGTGTTTCCACCATTGCTAATATGCACCCAGGAGCAGGAGCAATTGCTTTTCGGATTTGGAAAAGTAAATTTAGAGTCAGAAAAAGAGGGATATTAAAAGCATACCATTATTTTAGGAACTAGTAATAAAGAATAGAAATGCAGTTGAGGGCAGAGGCACACTCTCGGAAATGACTAGGTGGACTGGAGATGGTACCCAGGGCCACCTTGGAAGGCCAGTGCTGAAGAGTTTATGTGGAAAGGAGCCTGAGTCACTGAGTCACCCCTGGAGGTGAGCTACCTCTTTCCTGGAATACTTGAACAGTGACAAACTGACTCCACATAACCTCCATGAAATTATAAGACTTTGCCATTTCCAATTGATTTCTCTCCTGAATTGCTATAATTGAAATCCGGGTCTCTTAGTTAACATCTTTGGAAACGTCCTTCAATTTTCTGCCCCTGCCTAACTGCTTTGACTAGACAGAGAAGAGAGAGAAAGTCTCAGAATATAACTATATTTGGAGATAAGGCCTTTGAAAAGATCAAATGAGGCTGTTAAGGTGGGGCCCTTATCCGATACTAGTCGTGTCCTGAACAGAAGAGGAAATTTGGACACAGAAGGAGACACTAGGGATACCCTTGCTACAAGAGACGGCCGTACAAGGACACGGCAAGAAGGCAGTCCTTTTAAAGCTGGAGAGAGGGAAGCTCAGAAGACCTGAACCTGGTCCATATCTTGACCTGAACATCTAGCCTCCAGAACTGTGAGGAAAGAAATTCTGTGAAATCCTCCAGTCTGTGGTGTTTTGTTATGACTGCTCTAGCAAATGAAAACGTAAGACATTGTTGACATTTTTCCTGTTATTACCAATGCTGACCATATAGTTTTACTTCAAATAACTGAAGAAAATGTTCCCCAACTTAATTAGAAACTCCACTACTCATATTTGCCTAGGGTTCAGGGTTTCCAAGGTTTACCATTCAGAAGTATTTTATATTTTTGCTCCATTTATACTGGGAGTCNGAAGACCTGAACCTGGTCCATATCTTGACCTGAACATCTAGCCTCCAGAACTGTGAGGAAAGAAATTCTGTGAAATCCTCCAGTCTGTGGTGTTTTGTTATGACTGCTCTAGCAAATGAAAACGTAAGACATTGTTGACATTTTTCCTGTTATTACCAATGCTGACCATATAGTTTTACTTCAAATAACTGAAGAAAATGTTCCCCAACTTAATTAGAAACTCCACTACTCATATTTGCCTAGGGTTCAGGGTTTCCAAGGTTTACCATTCAGAAGTATTTTATATTTTTGCTCCATTTATACTGGGAGTCGGCATTATGTGTGCACATGTGCTCAGGTGTGTCTGACTCTTTGCAATCCCATGGACTGTAGCCTGCTAGGCACCTCTGTCCACGGGATTTCCCAAGCAAGAATACTGTAGTGGGTTGGCATTGCCTTCTTCAGGGCATCTTCCCAACTCAGGGATTGAACCTGAATCTCTTGTGTCTCCTGCACTGGCAGGTGGATTCTTTATCACTGGAATCACCTGGGAAGCCCTAGGTCAATCTTAAAGCACAGGGATGATCCAGAGAGACGTTGTGGGGTGGGAGGTGGGAGGGGGATTCAGGATTGGGAGCTTGTGTACACCTGTGGTGGATTCATGTCGATGTATGGCAAAGCCAATAGAGTATTGTAAAGTAAAATTAAAAAAAAAAACAACCCTGAATATCCATTGGAATGACTGATGCCGAAAGTGGAACTCCAATACTTTGACCACCTGATGCCAAGAGCTGACTCATTGAAAAATACCCTGATGCTGGGAAAGATTGAGGGTAGGAGGAGAACGGGGCAACAGAGGATGAGCTGGTTGGATGGCATCACTGATTCAACAGACATGAGTTTGAGCAAGCTCTGGGAGACAGTGAAGGACAGGGAAGCCTGGTGTGTTGCAGTCCATGAGTTCACAAAGAGTCACACATGACTTAGCAATGGAACAGCAACATATAGGGTATGGTTTTCTGTAAATTTTCACAAGAAGAGCAAGATGGAAACTATAGCTTCATTTATAGTCATTCCACCAAACAAGATAATCTGCTGCTCTTTAATGGTGCTGCACACAGAATAGTCTTCCTCCTCATGAGTCACAGAGTGGCATATCTTTTAACAAGCTTATTATTAAGGTGACTTTATCTTATTTTGAAATAGCATTGTGCAAATGTGGAGTGCAACTGTAAACCATGAATATTATCAGAGAACACTGACGTCTCAAAGTATTTCCTTTTGTTCATCCAAAAAAGGAAATATTCAAACTTTTGCAGAAAAAAATGGGGTTGGAAATGTTTGTATTTACTTGTGGGTTGTGTGTATATGTATGTGTGTGTGTGTTGGATGCAGGGGCAAAGTCAAAAAAATGTAAAGTAGAATAAGTATAAATTTTACATGAGTCCACATTGCACATGATTATCATGCAAGTTTTGATCCTGACCACTGTATTAGATTTTTATGAGTCAAATACTGTTAAAAATGATAGTAGTAAAGGTAATTGAGGTGGACTTAGCTTAGATTTAAAGAGATTTTGACTTCAGATCGTTGAAGATAAATTGGGAATGGGTGTTTAAAAAAAGGGAAAATTACAGTATTTTATCAGTAAAAAATATTTTGTATTAAAAAAAACCCTAAATAAATGTTCCACATATATATTTTGGAAATATAGTCTCTTTAAGTGCTACTACACAGGTTAACTAAAAATATGAGTGTTTTACTAGCCCAGGTTTTTTAAGCCACTTTATTTAGATAAGGTTGACAGAAAGCCGTGCATATTTAATGCATATAACTTGAACACTTTGGAGCTAAGAATACATGAAACCAAAATCTGTGCCAGCCTAGTTCTTATTCCAAGAGTACATGAAATGAATACATTCTTTAGTTCTCAGTTTCATGTTGGAATACAATAGACATCAATTTTCTTTCCACTTTCTATCCACAAAGTGTTTACATGGAATTGCGGTACCAATTAAAAAAGTTTTTAAAAGCTTATCTGGGGACTAAGCTAGCATAAGTCACAAGTGTGTACATAGTACTTAGTTTTTCAGGCTCTTGAAAAAGAGAAATTCCCTCCTCACTGCCTGGCATATTACAAATTTGATTTCTCTTCTCAGACATAATGGAGGGTGAGTGTCATGAGAGTGACATTGTTCATGCAGGAATAAGTCGGGCAACAGTTCATGGGCTGCCCTTAATGAAATTTCTAAAGAATTGTACTTTTCATAGACTCTGTTGAAGGAAAAATATCACAGTGGGATTTAATAAAATCAGAGGTTAGTAATACAAGGAACATTATGGGAAAATAAAAAAAAAATTCTGCTTAATAAAATGTACCCTTTTCACTGAAATTCCCAGCGTAATATAGATGAAACTATATTAAAGTTAAGAAAAGCACATGAAGATTATGATTTTTTCAGCCTTTAAAATAGATTGCTTTTTCTATTTATCTGCTAAAACCGAAGTTCAGGGATTTTCTTTTTTTCTGAAAAATTATGGCATGTTGAAATGGTCAGAGGATTGCATTCCACACAGTGCCTCAGATGTTACACAAGAGCTCGATTTGGGGGCAAAACTAGTGGGAATTGAAGGGCTGATTTTTCAACTACAAATTATTAGACTATTACTGAGATGAAGCAATGTATATAGTCAGGCCACCTAATATGGCTGTTCTCTTGCTCTTGGCACAACCTTGGCTGAACCAGTGCTTGCTTTACCTAACACAAACTCACGTGACTGACCCTTCATCATACCATCGTACTTGCTACAGCTCCAGATTTTTTTTTTTTTTTAAGTTCTCTTTATTTCACTGTGCTGGGATCTAGCTCCCTCATCAGGGAATGAACCTTGGGCCCTGCAATAGGAGTGCAGAGTCTTAACCACTGGACTACCATGGAAGTCCTTGTTTTAATTTTTAGGTAGGACTACCTCCACCATTGGATCATTTAAAAAGCAAAAGAATTCCAGAAAGACATTCACTTCTGCTTCTTTGGTGCTTCCTTTGTAACTCAGTTGGTAAAGAATCTGCCTGCAATGCAGGAGTCCTGGGTTGGGAAGATCCGCTGGAGAAGGAAATGGCTACCCATTCCAGTATTCTTGCCTGGAGGATCCATGGAGGGTTTGGGCTACAGTCCATGGGGTCCAGTTGCAAGACTAAACCACCACTGAGATATACTTGCTTTCTTGGTAGCTCAGCTGGTAAAGAATCTGTCTGCAATGTGGGAGAACTGGTTTCATCCCTGGGAAGGGAAGATTCCCTGGAGAAGGGAATGGCTACCCACTTCAGTATTCTGGCTTGGAGAATTCCATGGACCATATAGTCCATGGGGTTGCAAAGAGTTGGACACAGCTGAGTGACTTTCACTTTCATTGCTTCATTGACTGCATTAAAGCCTTTGAATGTGTGGGTCACAATGAACTGTGGAAAACTCTTAAAGAGATGGGAATACTAGACCATCATACCTGCCTCCTGAGAAATCTATACGCAGGTCAAGAAGCAACAATTAAAACTGGACATGGAACAAAAGACTTGTCCCAAAATGGAAAAGGTGTATGTCAAGGCTATCTGTTGTCACCTTGTTTATGTAACTTATATGCAGAATACATCATGAGAAGTGCCAGGCTGGATGAAGCAAAAGCTGGAATCAAATTGCTGGGCAAAATACCAACAACCTCAGATATGCAGATGACACCATCTGTATGTAAGAAAGTAAAGAGGAAATAAAGAGCATCTTGATGAAAGTGAAAGAGGAGAGTGAGAAAGCTGGCTTAAAGCTCAACATTCAGAAAATGATAATCATGGCATCTGATCCCATCACTTCATGACAAATAGATAGGGAAAAAATGTAAACAGTGACAGACTTTATTTTCTTGGGTTCCACACTCCCCACTGTCGATGGTGACTGCAGCCATGAAATTTAAAAAATGCTTGCTTCTTGGAAGAAAAGCTATGACAAACCTAGACAGTGTATTAAAAAACAGAGATATTACTCTACTGACAAAGGTTTATATAGTCAAGGCTATGGTTTTACCAGTAGTCATGTATGGATGTGAGAGTCAAACATTAAGAGGTCTGAGTGCTGAAGAATTGATGCTCTTGAACTGTGGTGTTAGAGAAGAGTCTTGAGAGTCCTGTGGACTACAAGGATATCAAAGCAGTCCATCCTAAAGGAAATAAGTCCTGAATATTCATTGGAAGGACTGATGCTGAAGCTCCAATACTTTGGCCACCTGATGGGAAGAACTGACTCACTGAAAAAGACTCTGTTGCTGGGACAGATTGAAAGCAGGAAGAAAAGGAGACAATGGAGGATCAGACAGGTGGATGGCATCACTGACTCAATGGACATGAGTTTGAGTAAACTCTGGGAGGTGATGAAGAACAGGGAAACCTGGCCTGCTGAAGTCTATGGGGTCACAAAGGTTGGACATGACTGAGCAACTGAACAACAACAAATCTCCACCGTGATAGCTTGTCAAAGGGGTGGTAAGGGGTATGGCTTTCTGCTAGTTTCCCTGATAACCGATGAGCCAAACTGACCTCAATTACCCCCATAACGAGCAATCTCCCCCTCCCCTGGGAGAACAAAGTGCCTGCTGATCTCCCACACATGGTCAGGTGTCACTTCAGGACCCTGTTGCAGATATATAAGTTCCCATTCACCACCCTTATGCATTAAACCACTGAAGTCTCTATCGCTGTCTTTGGGCTCTTTAGTGTTGAAGCTGGGCAAGTACAGGCCTTGTAGACCTGAAGGTGCAGCCCTATAAACAGACATGTTTTTCTCTTTGGGGTATTTTAGAATTCATTCTGGAAAAGGATGTCTGTTTAGAGTGCTCTTTTTCCTATCAACAATAATTTTTATAAAGTATGTTTTCACATTTCTACTGGAAACACCTATGCCTGTAAGTACAAATATAGAACAATAAATGTTTTGAAATGGAACTTTTCTTAAAAAATAAATAATTATTGTAGTTATAGTTCTACAAAATTCAAGAAAATAAGTGAAAGTGATATTTTAAGTCTTGCAAAATAAGCATAGAAATAAGGCAAATAAGGTAATGTGTCTAATACATGGATACATTTTGCCATTGTTACATTTTTTTTTAAAAAATGGGCAAGATAGAGGAAATGAAGGAAACTACTTCCAGAACTGTTGGAATTAGATTGCCTTAGTGTGGACTTTGGTCTTCCCTGGGAAAGAATACTTCTGCAATGCAGGAGACCTGGGTTTGATCCCTGGGTTGGGAAGATCCCCTGGAGGGGGGTATGGCAACCCATTCTAGTATTCTTGCCTGGATAATCCCATGGACATAGGAACCTGGCAGGCTACAGTCCATGAGGTTGCAAAGAGTGGACTCGAATGAGTGACTAAGCACAGCACAGCATAGAGTGGGCTTCATGACAAAACTTTACAATAAAATATTTCTTAAGAGCTATCAGTTAATTTAGGATAAGAAGAAATCTTGAGCCATGTACAGGATTAGGATAACTCAAACCCTCTGTTCCTGATCTTTCTGCTGTTGATCTTGATTTGAGATTAGCAAAGAGCTTGAGAGCATGTGACCAGAATTCTTATCAGTTTTCAGGACCTGAGGTGTATGTAAGGAAGAAAGATCTCCTCCAGTCTTTAATCATCATCCATACTTGTACTAATAGTCTGTTCAGTTCAGTTCAGTTCAGTCGCTCAGTCGTGTCCGACTCTTCGCGACCCCATGAATTGCAGCACGCCAGGCCTCCCTGTCCATCACCATCTCTCGGAGTTCACTTAGACTCGTGTCCATCGAGTCCATGATGCCATCTAGCCATCTCATCCTCGGTCGTCCCCTGTCATGTGTTGCTATAGTTTACATGATTGTGTCTTCTAAAATTCATATGTTGAAGCACTAACGCTCACTGTGTGTGTTATTTCTTGGTGAGACCTTTGACAGCTACTTAGGTTTAGATGAAGTCATGAAGGTGGAGCCAAGATACTGTGTGAAGCTACAGGGAGATGATGGCTTCTGCTTGGCAAACCAGGAAGAGACTCTCACCAGAAGCCCAACCTCTCGACCCATTAGTTTTGGACATTTCTGTCTCCAGAATGGTGAGAAATAAGGGTAAATTGTTTAAGTCACCAGTCTATGGTGTTTTGCTCCTGGTTAGAGTTTCAACATGTCTGATTAGACGCATGCTATTAGTTCTGTGGTATTTCAGAAAAGGGATAATTACTTCAGAATCAAATTGTGAAAGAAACCACTACAAAGGATAGATTTGGATAGATAAAGCAAAATAACTTTCCAGGAAGAGAAGATAAGACAATACAGAAGAGGACATGAAAATAAAGGTAAGGTTAATTAATGAGACTACACTGATCATTCCATTCTAGGTATTTACACACTGATGGCCCCATGGACTCAGGCACTGGGCATAGAGACATTAATTAGATACCCATCTTCCATTCAAAATTCCTTCAGTTAATTGTTCAAAATATAACCAGTGAGAAATTTTACACATATATTCATCAATTATAGTATACTTCCATTGGGGAAGAGGGAAAATTAAGAGTTTGAGATTAACACACATACCACTATCTATAAAATAGATAAAAAATAAGGTCTTACTATATCACACAGGAACTATAATCAACATCTTGTAGAAACTTACAATGTAAAAAAATTGGAAAATAATAGATATGTATGTATAGCTGAAGCACTTTGCTGTTCATCTGAAATTAACACAACATTGTAAACAAACTATAATTCAGTTAAAAATGGCTATTTGAAAAAATATATGAAATATGTAAAATACTGGTTTCAGACTTGAAAACTTTATGGAATACTTGATAAGTTCTAAACTCAGAGAAAAAGTGTAAAATGAAATGGGAGGATGCAGGATGGAGCAATTAANATAATTCAGTTAAAAATGGCTATTTGAAAAAATATATGAAATATGTAAAATACTGGTTTCAGACTTGAAAACTTTATGGAATACTTGATAAGTTCTAAACTCAGAGAAAAAGTGTAAAATGAAATGGGAGGATGCAGGATGGAGCAATTAACTCTACCTGGGGAATGAGTGGTCAGGGAAGCCTACTTGGCAAAATTTTATAGTGGGAGCATTTATGTGGGTTGCAATATGCAACAGGCATTGTGAATCCTTGCTGTTGAAAATGGCCCTGAGACATATCCTTGCACCTCAGAGGTCTACTGGTTGTTGCCCATCTTCTCTCCCTGCATCTCAGGGGCTGCCTCCTTTTTCACCATCTGGCACACCTGGATATCGAACCTGCTCTACACTGCATGAGATACGACTTGAATTTATTTCCTTTATATATTTCTTCCATTAGCTTGAGCTTTTGAGGATACTTTTGTAAGAAATCTCTCCCTAGCAGTCTTCAGAAACAAGCAAATATGACCCATTTGCCCACTAAATAATCTTTATATTTGACATATCTATTCCTTTAAAAAAGTTTTATTTTAAAATGCTATACACCTGTGGTGGATTCATGTCGATGTATGGCAAACCCAANGGATACTTTTGTAAGAAATCTCTCCCTAGCAGTCTTCAGAAACAAGCAAATATGACCCATTTGCCCACTAAATAATCTTTATATTTGACATATCTATTCCTTTAAAAAAGTTTTATTTTAAAATGCTATAAACCTGTGGTGGATTCATGTCGATGTATGGCAAACCCAATAGAGTATTGTAAAGTCAAATTAAAAAATAAATAAATTAAAAAAAACACCAAAAAACAAAAAAATGCTATACATATGAGGTAGTATATATATTTATATACTATACATATATATACTAATATATATATATATACTATACATATATACACATATATATGTATGTATATATATATATATTATATATATATACACATAATAACATTTGAAGATTAATACAAATAAAACAGAATTACTCGTGCTTACATATTGTAAGGAAGACAACAGATTTTTTTTTTAAAGAATCTAAGTTGTTCACAGTTGCATTGTATTTCTGACTTTCACAAGAACTGCTGGATTAGAAAAGATCCATGTTACTTTTGGCTTATCTTAATATTCATTGGGCTTCCCTGATAGCTCAGTTGGTAAAGAATCTGCCTGAAATGCTGGAAACCCTGGTTCAATTCCTGTATCAGAAGATCTCCTGAAGAAGGGGTACAGTACCCACTCCAGTATTCTTGGGCTTCCCTTGTGGATTAGCTGATAAATAATCGAACTGCAATGAGGGAGACCTGGGACCCATTGCTGGGTTGGGAAGATCCCCTGGAGAATGGAAAGGCTACCCACTCTAGTATTCTGGCTTGGAGAATTCCACGGGCCTTATAGTCCATGGGGTTGTAGAGTCAGCCACAACTGAGTGACTTTGACTATTCACTGACTCAATATTCATCACTGTCTAGCATTCAATGAGGTGCTTTTCAAATTATTTTACAGTGATTGAATTATGTCTCATGCCAAACTTCCCTCCAGGGACTGTAAAATGCATTACTTTACAAGAGGCTTTTTTTTTCCCCCTGGAATGAAAGAAGCATTATGGCATTCACATTCTACTATCTACACTGCTTATATTTGGTTCCCCAATATTTCTTTCTTTCTAAAGTTCAGCTGGAAGAAGAGAAATTCATCTCTGATAACTTTTCTGACTTCAGTTTTAAAAATCGAGGTGCAAATCATTTGCATGCATATTAACCATTTGAGGAGTAGTCAGTTCTCAGCTACAGTTTAGAAACACGACCTTGGAAGATAGAACATAGTTCACCAATCATATCAGTTATAAAAAATCCATTAAGCTCATATTTTATAGCTCTTTACACGTAAAGGACTTTGTGTTATTTATTTCAACATGAAGGGATGAGGAGGACATATCTATTTTTTGAAAGTTTTAATTTAGGGTAATTCAGCTAACTAGTCAAATTTCTCATTTGAGAGACAATCTAGACAAGACCACCTAACCTGCCTCTTGAGAAATCTGTATGCTGGTCAGGCAACAGTTAGAACTGGACATGGAACAACAGACTGGTTCCAAATAGGAAAAGGAGTACGTTAAGGCTGTATATTGTCACCCTGCTTATTTAACTTCTATGCAGAGTACATCATGAGAAACGCTGTACTGGAAGAAACACAAGCTGGAATCAAGACTGCCAGGAGAAATATCAATAACCTCAGATATGCAGATGACACCACCCTTATGGCAGAAAGTGAAGAGGAGCTAAAAAGCCTCTTGATGAAAGTGAAAGAGGAGAGTGAAAAAGTTGGCTTAAAGCTCAACATTCAGAAAATGAAGATCATGGCATCCGGTCCCATCACTTCATGG
>SJYV01046950.1:438506-485054 GCA_006410875.1 Neotragus pygmaeus
TTGGACTGTGAAGAAGGCTGAGCACCGAAGAATTGATGCTTTTGAACTGTGATCTTGGAGAAGACTCTAGAGAGTCCTTTGGATTGCAAGGAGATTCAACCAGTCCATTCTGAGGGAGATCAACCCTGGGATTTCTTTGTCATTGAATGATGGTAAAGCTGAAACTCCAGTACTTTGGCCACCTCATGCGAAGAGCTGACTCACTGGAAAAGACTCTGATGCTGGGAGGGATTGGGGGCAGGAGGAGAAGGGGACGACTGAGGATTTGATGGCTGGATGGCATCACAGACTTGATGGACGTGAGTCTGAGTGAAACTCGGGAGATGGTGATGGATAAGGAGGCCTGGCATGCTGCGATTCACGGGATTGCAAAGAGTCGGACATGACTGAGTGACTGAACTGAACTGAACTAGGCTTCCCAGGTGGCTCAGTGGTAAAGAATCTACCTGCCAATAAAAGAGACGTGTGTTTGATTCCTGGGTCAAAAAGATTCTCTGGAGAAGGAAATGGCAAACTTTTCCAGTGTTCTTTAGGTCACAAATAGGAGGACACAACTAAGCACTCATGCACAAGCAAAAATCAAGTGGTTTCTAGACAGAGTAAGATCTATGATCTTTCGTCCTGTCTAGGTTTCTATTTTCCAGTGATATCTCCAACATCACATTCTCAACCCAACCATCTTGTCCAAGAACTTGCTCATCTTCCTCTTATCATTCATTACTTGTGCACATACTAGGCTGTTGCTCTGAAGTCTGTCTGCCTCAATCAGGCAGAAATTTTTCTTGCTTGTTCCCAGTTATAATGGCTGTACACATCCATCTTACTGCTTAGACCATTGCTTCCAGAAACTTAGATTCTTTTTGTTTTTGCTTTGTTTTCCTTGTTTTTTCTGTGTCTAGGAAATTTTATTAAACTCAATAGTTGCCTTTGGTAAGCTTGTTTTATTCACTTTATTGTTAAGCAAGTAAATGTTTAGAGTGTCTCTGAGGTCCCTGAAGTCAAAGGACTGTTGGTCTATTATCCGCATGTCCAGAATGGTTTCATTGCTTGTTAGACATTGTGCTACAGTGTTGAATATCTCTATTTTATTGTCTCCCCTAATAGAGTGATGAGTTTGTTTCTTATAGGCAGTTAACTTTAACTGAAGATTAGCATGCTTAGTACACTTCTGTTGTTCAGCAATGTTAGGTCAGTTCTAGAGTTGCTTGATTTAGAACTTGAGTATCTCTTCCTTACACTGTAGTGTTTGGGGGATATTACTCAATGTCCATGCTGTAGAAAGTGATCTTTCAACTCTGGTTTGTACATGAATATTTTTCATCCTTTTGTGAAGTAGCAACTTCACTTTCACTTTTCACTGTCATGCGTTGGAGAAGGAAATGGCAACCCACTTCAGTATTCTTGCCTGGAGAATCCCAGACACAGGGGACCCTGGTGGGCTGCCATCTATGGGATCACACAGCATCGGACATGACTGAAGTGACTTAGCAGCAGCAGCAGCAGCAGTTATTCAGTTCAAATTTCCAGATAGATTTTATTTTCAAGTTATGTTTTTTCCTCATCTCATGGAGTCTTTTTTTTTTTTTTCCCCCTCATGGAGTCTTATCCTGTGCATTTGTACTTATAATCAATCCAAAAATTAGTGAAAGCTTTGCATAGATTTCCATGCAGATTTATGGATCTCCTTTATATATATATTTCTATGATTTTGATATCTTGTCTGACAAATTAGGTCTCGTTGGTAGCCCCAAACTCCCGTTACTGTTTCTATGATCAGCTAGTCCTCTATGGACCAGCAAGATATTGGTTTTATAATGAGAAAGTGATGGATGACATTTGGAAAAACAGTTTTAGTGGAAGCATCAGAATGATCCTATTTCAGGTTCATAGGTGTGAAAAGAATGGTGAAGTAACTTCAGTCATTGAAAATTTCACTATATTTTCCCATAGTTGACTCTTCAAAATATGAGAGATATGTGCAGTTATGTTTTTTTAGAAAAAGCAGAATAAAGGAGTCACCAAACATGAAGCAGTGCTGATGGGAACACTAATAGAAATAACAGTAGAACAAAGCATTATTAATAGTGGAGGTGAAGAAGACTCCTGAAATTTTAATTTGTTTTACTCCTAGTATTTTGTTAAGTGAATACTTATACATTTATTGCAAGATTTTGTATTATAATTATATTTTTTCCAGTGGTCTATGAGAACTTCCTTCTGACTTTTCATTCCACAGTTCATAAAAGAGCTTATCTAGGAGTCTTTAGCATTTAGTTAGTATGGATCTTTTTAATACTAAGTGTTGTTTAGTACTTTGCTAATTTCCATAGCTAAAGGTGTGAAACGATTATATAGTTATTATATAAATGACAAAAGAAACTGTGTAGCTCTATTTAAGGAAAAATGAAAGGAAAATAAATGGTTAGATGGTTAATACTATTTATTAGCATTAGATATTATAGTACAGCACAGTATAAAAGTTCAACATTCAGAAAACTAAGATCATGGTTTCCAGTTCCATCACTTCATGGCAAGTAAATGGGGAAACAGTGGAAACAGTGTCAGACTTTATTTTGGGGGGCTCCAAAATCACTGCAGATGGTGATTGCAGCCATGAAATTAAAAGACATTTACTCCTTGAAAGAAAAGTTATGACTGACTTAGACAGCATATTAGAAAACAGATACATTACTTTGCCAACAAAGGTCCATCTCATCAAGGCTATGGTTTTCCCAGTAGTCATGCATGGATGTGAGAGTTGGACTATAAAGAAAGCTAAGTGCCAAAGAATTGATGCTTTTGAACTGTGGTGTTGGAGCAGACTCTTGAGAGTCCCTTGGACTGTAAGGAGATCCAACTAGTCCCTCCTAAAGGGGATCAGACCTGAGTGTTCTTTGGAAGAACTGATGTTGAAGCTGAAACTCCAATACTTTGGTCACTGATGCAAAAAACTGACTCCTTGGAAAAGGCCCTGATGCTGGGAAAGATTGAAGATGGGAGGAGAAGGGGACGACAGAGGATGAGATGGTTGGATGGCATCATTGACTCAATGTACATGAGTTTGGGTAAACTCCGGGAGTTGGTGATGGACAGGGAAGCCTGGCATGCTGCGGTCCATGGGGGTCACAAAGAGCTGGACACGACTGAGCGACTGAACTTAACTGAACTGAACAGCATAGTATAGGGTGCTGCTGCTAAGTCACTTCAGTCATGTCCAACTCTGTGCGACCCCATAGATGGCAGCCCACCAGGCCCCACTGTCCCTGGGATTCTCCAGGCAAGAACACTGGAGTGGGTTGCCATTTCCTTCTCCAATGCATGAAAGTGAAAAGTGAAAGTGAAGTTCGCTCAGTCATGTTTGACTCTTTGCAACAAGGACTGCAGCCCACCAGGCTCCTCCGTCCATGGGATTTTCCAGGCAAGAGTACTGGAGTGGGGTGCCATTGTCTTCTCCGTAATATAGGGTAGTATAGTATAGTATTCTGTGCTGTGCTCATTCACTCAGTAGTGCATGATTCTTTGAGACCCTATGGACTGTAGCCCATCAGCTTTCTCTGTCCTCGGGATTCTCCTGGCCAGAATACTGGAACAGCTTGCCATTTCTTCCTCCAGGCGATCTTCCTGATCCAGGGATCAAACCCTTGTCTCCTGTGTCTTCTGCATTGCAGCTGGTTTCTTTACCTGCTGAACCACTGAAGACACCCCATAATACAGTATAGTGTATATAGTATAAAATATAACATAGCCAATGCACTGGAATATGGAATTCATCTGTCTTTTGTGTTATCATTATTATTCAAAAGAAGCAAGAGGGAGTTCCCGCAAGACTGTTCAGAAACCAAACACTTTAGGTCCTCTATAATTTTGCAGGTCTATTTCAATATAAATCAAATCTATCATGCAGGTAAAATCAAAACAGGGAAAGAAAATATAATGGACAATATGCTTTAGAGGCAAAACTTACAGTCTGAAGTGATATTTTGTAATGGAGACAGCTGCAAATCAAGAGGGCGAACCAATTTTTAAATAATTTTTCCACTGCCATGACACAACAGGGAACATATTCTCAGGACTCACTGATGTCTGTGGAAATGGTTGAGAGGCAGGCTCATCACTTAAATGTAAAGCAAATTTGTCTTTGTTGCTGTAAGTAGGCTGGCCTTAATCGAAAAGAGCTTGTAGCCTGTCACATTTCTGCTGTACTTTTCTCTGTGTTACTCTGCACAATGGCTCTGTCCTGATTATAGGTTGTCTTCTGTATAAATGGTGGTGTTGACTGCATATCGGGAGCTTGTTGATTCTCAATGGAGTTCACTATTGATAATAATTAATGACTTGCTTGCCTTTACGTAAGAATAGAATGCTGATAATTCTAGACATGGAGAAAAACCTGTCACATCCTATCATTTAAAACATTTTATTAGAGGAAGTCAGGGATTTAAAATATTCTCATCAACAGAAAATGGTTTATGTTTCTATGTTCTTGGCCCATGGAAATGTTTGGATGTAATAATCATACTATTTTTGGAACATTTCATTGCTTTAAAAGTAAGTGTTCAGAAAATCAGAAAAAGTGTTTTTGCATTTAGATACATCTTCATTATTTAAAAAATAAAGTTATAAGAAATACCTTAATGCATTGGTATCAACTGTGGAATAGGTATTATTGCAAAAGAATTCCCAGAGAGTTTTCAGGTGCTAGGTTCTTGGTTCTATAGGTCTCAGCAAGTTGACCCTGTCAGATAATGTCCTGTGATTGGATCCCAAATAAAGGTGCTATAAATGTGAGGTAACTTTGCATAGAGAAACTATGCCTTTGGACCTTGCCTTCTAATTTCAGCTTAAAAGTCTTCACCAAAGCATGTTGTGGAGTATCTCAGTAAAGATCCTTAATTGTCCCAAAATATTATAATAAAAAGGTATAATTTAGATAACAAAGCCCTAGGTTTTAAGCCCTTACTTGGCAAGTTATTCTCTATGTTTTTTTTTGAAAATAATCACTTGCATAGTAATATTTTTACTTATAAAATTAAAATCAAATTAAAGTACACCTGATAGTATGGTAGAAAGGTTAAGGAGAACACTTACAAGATTTCAAAACTATAAATGAAATATAGTAAATTTCTTTAATTCAATTTCTATTTGAAAGTTTTGAGTATAATGTAAAAAATAAGACAGGAGTTTGAAAAAAAGATGGCTATTCCATTTTGAAAGGAATTCTACTTGGGGAGTATTTAGTAAACAAACGTCTCTGTGTGTCTTTTAAAATATTTTCACTTAAATTTCAGCTTGCCTTAAGTAGATTGTTTAATAACCTTCGGTGGCTTTTCTTAGCGTGATGATGGAAACCAAGCTCCTTACCCCACTGGCAAAGCATAATGACATGTGACCTATCACTTACCATCTTAGTGTCAGATCACAGTTTCCTCCACTCACTCTGGCCTCTTCAATCTCAGAGCACACAAGCTTGCCCCACCTTAGGGACTTTGCACTTTATCTTTCCCCAAATTACTTAATTTGGTTAGCAGTCAAATGTCAGCTCCCTCAAATCATCTCCTAATTCATCTCTCCCTCAAAGGTCACCTTTTCAAATATATATCTTATGGCTTTTAAAGTCCTGAATATCATCCATCCCCTTGTTTCCGTTTCTTTGTAGTATGCATGGCTATTTGATGTCATATAGTTTGCTAAGGCTTCACTGGGAAGGAAAAACTTATCCTCTACCCTATCAGTTTCAATTCCTGTGAACCTATGAATCAAATTGACAAAGGGTGGTTGAAATGGAGAAAAAAAGCTTGCTTGTATGCAAATAGAAACTAACAAAAGAAATAAGTAGCTTGCTAAACAGTTAAATGTACAGGCTTAGGTACCTTATTTAGTAAGAGAAGAGGTGGTGGGGGAGAAGCTTCAATGGAAAAGACAAATCAGTTCCTTTAGAAAGACAAATGCTGTTTTTCTTCGACCCAGAAGNATTTGATGTCATATAGTTTGCTAAGGCTTCACTGGGAAGGAAAAACTTATCCTCTACCCTATCAGTTTCAATTCCTGTGAACCTATGAATCAAATTGACAAAGGGTGGTTGAAATGGAGAAAAAAAGCTTGCTTGTATGCAAATAGAAACTAACAAAAGAAATAAGTAGCTTGCTAAACAGTTAAATGTACAGGCTTAGGTACCTTATTTAGTAAGAGAAGAGGTGGTGGGGGAGAAGCTTCAATGGAAAAGACAAATCAGTTCCTTTAGAAAGACAAATGCTGTTTTTCTTTGACCCAGAAGGATGGTATGGGGAGGGAGGAGGGAGGGGGGTTCAGGATGGGGAACACGTGTATACCTGTGGTGGATACATGTTGATGTATGGCAAAACCAATACAATATTGTAAAGTAATTAGCCTCCAATTAAAATAAATAAATTTATATTAAAAAAAAAAGACAAATGGGCTTCCTAGATGGCTCAGCAGGTAAATAGTCCTCTGCCTGCAATGTAGGAGACCCAGGAGAAGCATGTTCAAGCCTTGATCCCTGGGTCGGGAAGATCCGATGGAGGAGGAAATATCACCCCACTCCAGTATTCTTGCCTAAAAAGTCCTATGGACAGAGGAGCCTGGTGGGCTAAGCCCAAAGGGTTGCAGACATGACTGAGTGACTAAGCACACACTCACACATAAAGACAAACGGGTTTTTAGGAGATCAAATTGAAGACAAGAAAGTTTGTGATATGTTTATTTTTGCAGGTGTCAGTGGTCTTTCTATCTTGTCCCTGACCATGAAGCTTTCCTACAGAATGGACCATTGGTAGGTTGTCTTTTGGTCTCTCTCCTGGGAGTAGACTCTCCAAAGTGGGAATTTATAACAATTTCACTTCTGAGAAGTTGTTGCTTTTGGCCTGATAACTGGAACTCTGAGAAAAACTCCATCTGCTGTTGAATCTCAAATCTTCAGCTGAAAATAATCTTCATACTACCTGTGGAGTTCGAAGTGAGTTCAATTCAGCTTAGTCACTCACTTGTGTCTGACTCTTTCGGACCCATGCACTGCAGCACACCAGGCTTCCCTGTCCATTCTGGAGCTTGCTCAAACTCATGTTCATCAAGTCAGTGATGCCATCCAACCCTCTCATTCTCTGTCATCCCCTTCTGCTCCAGCCTTCAATCATTCCCCGCATCAGGGTCTTTTCCAAAGAGTCAGTTCTTTGCATGAAGTGGCCAAAGTATTGGAGTTTCAGCTTCAGCATCAGTCCTTCCAATGAATATTCAGGACTGATTTCCTTTAGGATTGACTGGTTTGATCTCCTTGCAGTCCAAGCAACCTCAAGAGTCTTCTCCAACACCACAGTTCAAAAGCATCAATTTTTTGGTGCTTAGCTTTCTTTATAGACCCAACTCTCACATCCATACATGACTACTGGAAAAACCATAGCTTTGACTAGATGGACCTTTGTCAGCAAAGTAATGACTGTGCTTTTTAATATGCTGTCAAATTTTTCCATACCTTTTGTCCAAAGGAGCAAGTGTCTTTTAATTTCACTGCAGTCACCATCCGCAGTGATTTTGAAGCCCAAGAAAATAAAATCTGTTACTGTTTCCGTTGTTTCCGCAAGTAGATCCCTACAGCTGTCATAACAAAGTTCCACAGACTGGGTGACTTAAACAGAGAGTTATTTTCTCACAGTTCTGCAGGTTACAGTTCAAAAACAAGGTGTGAACATGGTTGGTTTCTTCAGAGGCCTTGTTCCCTGGTTTGCAGTTAGCTTTTTCTCTGTGTATGAACATCCCTGGTGGTTCGCAATGTGTTCTGATCAGTTGCCTCATCTTATAAAGACACCAGACAGACTGAGTTAGGACCAACACTTATGGCCTCATTTTAAGTTATTCACCTTTTTAAAAGTCTTATTTCCAAATATAGTCACATTCTTAAACACTATGGGGTTAGAACTTCAACATACATATTTTGGGGTGACATATCTCAGCCCATAGCACATATTATTTACTTTAATTCTTGACTACCTACTGTCCCCCCTTAGGCTGCAAGGAGATCAAACCAGTCAATCCTAAAGGAAATCATTCCTGAATATTCATTGGATGGATTGATGCTGAAGCTGAAGCTCCAATACTTTGGCCATCTGGTGAGAAGAACTGACTCATTGGAAAAACCCTGATGCTGGGAAAGATTGAGGGCAGGAGGAGAAGAGGGTGACAGAGGATAAGATGGTTGGATGGCATCAATGACATGTTAGACATGAGTTTGAACAAACTTTGAGAGTTGGTGATGGACAGGCAAGCCTGGGGTGTTGCAGTCTATGAGGTCGCAAAGAGTCAGACTTGACTGCATGACTGAACTGAACTAAACTGTCCCCCACTCCATGACATGAGCTCTTAGATGCAGAAAAATGCCTGACTTCATTGCTCTCAACATATAAAGCTTTCAGTAGTCATATTTGGCTGTGGTAGTTGGACAATAAATACTGTTGAACACTTGAATATACTGTTTAAATGAATAAATATGTATTTCTAAATGCTGAGTAGAGCACTCTCCACTAAAATATGTATAAACATATTTTATATACAGAGTCAATGGGAAGACAGAAAAATTTTATCAAACATTTGGAAAATTGTTCAGTGTCAAAAACTGAAAATACATTTATTTTAGTTTGAAAATATTACTCACAAAATTATTATATTTAAAATCTATGAAAGTCTAAGAATAATGTTCAAGAAGAAAGAACATTCTTTAGGAAAATGGCTAAATAACTTACATAGAAAAACAAAGTCATATACTTAGCGAACTTTATCATGAAAGATATGTGAGATAAAGTGTTAAAATGACAGAATGGAGAAAAAAACTTATAGAGAATACATGCTGAATTGTGTGCAACTTAAATAGCACTTTGAAGAACTGAAGGAATATTTAAAAACCAATTATAGAGTATATGTGTGTGCATTAGTCACTCGTGTCCAATTCTTTGTGACCCCATAGACTGTAGCCCACCAGCCTACTCTGTCCATGGAATTCTCCAAGCAAGAATACTGGAGTGGACAGTCATTCTCTTCTCCAGGGGATCTTCCCAACCCAGGGATTCAACCTGGGTCTCCTGTATTCCAGGCAGATTCTTTACTGTCTGATTATACAGTATTAAAATGCAAATAGAAAAGTTAAGAATAACAGATAATAAAAGTTGGTAGGCTGAGGAGTGAGTTGTAGGATTTTGTAACTCATGGTTAATAAATAATTTGAATTAGATCAACTATGCCCTTTCAAAGGGAAAATGGTGATGTGTGGTCAATGTGTAAACACTAGAGATCTTAAATTTAGAAATTAAGAAATTTCTTAAATTTTTTGAAATCAAGAAATTTCTTAAATTTATGAAAGCAAGTGTTACTGTTTTCATGATGTACTAAGGATTGTACACCTAGATTGAGGTTGTTATAACATTAGATATATCATATATATCATACAACTGGAAAAATGCAAGTGAAAAATTAGACCCTTTCGGCTATAAGCTTTGGAAACCAGCTAAGTGGCTCTTTGTATTGCTGTTTTTAGTGTGAAAGAAGCTAGTGACACATAACGGTTTACAGCAAGAAATATTGATATTTATCCCTGCACGGTGGCTTAATAAGTTGGAAAGCAGTATAAAACAGAACTTTGAATTAAAGCAAATCTAAATGAATGAATTAAACTAAGGCAGAGAAGTAAATTTCAGAGTCATTACGGCAGAAATAGTCTCCTCATCAAGCAAAGGGGAGAAGTAATAGCAAGTCATCTAACACCTAGACTTGAAGAATAACCACATGCAGTTCATAGTGTGTGATTTTCAAGAGAATATGCTATTACCAAAAAAAGGAGAATTAGAACAAGACTGTGTCTTGGCTGTAGTAACTTAAATAATTTTCAGTGTGAAATAGGGTTAAATTTACTAGGGAGAAATGACTTCATGTTTTTTCACTGTCTGTGTTTTGGAGAAATGATCGGTGGGATAGCAGTTTGCTTTCTGTTCTAGTGGTATCAACATAATTAAGAAAAGACAATCTACATTCATATTGAGTGATGGTACTTTATGATTATTATTTTATTATGGAATATACAGTTTTGAATTTTACTCTCCATATCTATCATTGCCATTGCTACCACCTCTGAAACTTTCATTTGGAACATTTTGGACTATTAATTGCCTTAGGAGATAATTTGAAGAACATTGAGAAAAACCATGAACCTTAGATTCCAAGGTGCAGTTGGGGCATTTTTAGTTCAGTACTTATAATCCAGTCAATTTTGGCTGAGTTAGCATATAGAAAACTTTACATACAGCAGAGGATATCCCTAGAAGGGACACCCTGGAGAAATATTGTTGAAGAGACATGAACAGAAGAAAAAAAGAGAAAAAAAAGAAATCTTAAGCTACATCTTGATAAGTTATTTGAGTATTTCTTTAATCTCTCATCACCAAAAATGTAATAATAATAATAGTAAAAATAAAACAATAGTGATACATTTAAAAAAAGTATGTTAGTCACTCACTTGTGTCTGACTCTTTCTGATCCCATGGACTGTAGCCTACCCGCCAGGCTCCTCTGTTCACGGAATACTCCAGGCAAGAATACTGGAGTGGGTAACCATTCCCTTCTCCAGCAGATCTTCCCAACATGAAGATTAATCTCAGGTCTTCTACATTGTAGGCAGACTTTACCATCTGAACCACCAGGGAAGCCCAGGTAGTTACATGGTGTTAAAGAATCTGCCTGCAATGCAGGAGACCTGGGTTTGATCCCTGGGTCAGGAAGAGCCCCTGAAGAAGGGAATAGTTACCCCCTCCAGTGTTCTTGCCTGGAGAATTTCATAGACAGATTGACCTGGAGACCTACAATACATGGGGTTGCAAAGAGTTGGTCATGACTGAGCAACTAACTGACTCATAAAACTGCTTCTAAAAATAAACCCAGACAGGTCATACCATTTTATATATCTATTTCTATGAGGAAGAGCATAATACTCTGCTTTAGTAGTACTTTTATCTTTACAAGGGGCTATGCAAGACAGAGCATCTCTTTAGTTAGAAACTTTTCCTCCAGAATCTCACAAGTTTGCAGGTTGATGAGCTGTCACACAAAAGAATAACCAGTTCAACCCTGGTGAACAGGAAAGGCAACTTCTGGTGGGACTGATCTTTCTCACTAGCTTGCCAGTTCCTCCTCCCTTGTGGATCTTGGAGCCAAACTCTTGTATTTTCTTCTATTTTTATCTGCTACTGTGAGAAATTCAGGTATAAAGCAAAACTCAAATCTCAAGACACACTGGAAACTCATTCTTTTCTGTTTCCTTATGGCCATAAGATTTCCTCTATCACTTTCAGGAATAAACAGTTTTGGGAAGCAATCTTTTACAGTTTTAATAGCTTGTGACATTTGCAATCTCTAAAGTCCAGACTTTTCTCTAAAAGTTCCTTTTCATCATTTAGGGCTTTGGGATATTTTCATTTGTGGTCTGAGCAAGGTTTTCCTTCTACCTTTCTCCTGGATTTTTTTTTTCCCTGAACTGGATACCCATGTGTCTATCCTATGTCAAATCATCAACACAAAGTAAAACATGAGAAATATTTCCAAGCCGTTCATTCACAAATAAGCAATCTACATAGTTCTTAAAGTATTTCTTCAACTTGTCTATGCATGTAGGCAACCAGAAGCTACACATGAGTTTTCTTTCATACAGTGCTTAGAAGATAGAATATTGCTTTACTCATTTAGAAAATAATTCTATAAGGAAAACATTTGGAGTGGATATAGCTAATTTTCTCCTTAATTCACAGTGTGCAATATCATCATGAGAAGGTATTTTCTGTGAACTGAGTTATTTAAGTAATTTGGTTGTGACCATAAAGACATGGACAGATATACAAAGGTATTTGAAGTCTTCAGGGAGAGCAGAGCTGCTTCTAGAACTTGTACTCAGATTTTATTCTTTTGTAAAGGTACACTGTTTCAACTGCTCCTGTTGTGATTTCAAGTGATAGAGAAGGCTTAACTTTCTTTTTTCCCCTCAGTTAAAGTAATATGTAGGAAAGTTAATCTGAGGACAAATACACTTTTTTTTTTTCTTAATGTTTCTTAATGAGTTGATTTGGATAAACTTGACTAAATTCACTGCCTTACTTGAAAGGAATTGTATTTAGTAGTCACTGAAATGAACTCTCTGATTATACTTGAANTTACAAGGGGCTATGCAAGACAGAGCATCTCTTTAGTTAGAAAATTTTCCTCCAGAATCTCACAAGTTTGCAGGTTGATGAGCTGTCACACAAAAGAACAACCAGTTCAACCCTGGTGAACAGGAAAGGCAACTTCTGGTGGGACTGATCTTTCTCACTAGCTTGCCAGTTCCTCCTCCCTTGTGGATCTTGGAGCCAAACTCTTGTATTTTCTTCTATTTTTATCTGCTACTGTGAGAAATTCAGGTATAAAGCAAAACTCAAATCTCAAGACACACTGGAAACTCATTCTTTTCTGTTTCCTTATGGCCATAAGATTTCCTCTATCACTTTCAGGAATAAACAGTTTTGGGAAGCAATCTTTTACAGTTTTAATAGCTTGTGACATTTGCAATCTCTAAAGTCCAGACTTTTCTCTAAAAGTTCCTTTTCATCATTTAGGGCTTTGGGATATTTTCATTTGTGGTCTGAGCAAGGTTTTCCTTCTACCTTTCTCCTGGATTTTTTTTTTCCCTGAACTGGATACCCATGTGTCTATCCTATGTCAAATCATCAACACAAAGTAAAACATGAGAAATATTTCCAAGCCGTTCATTCACAAATAAGCAATCTACATAGTTCTTAAAATATTTCTTCAATTTGTCTATGCATGTAGGCAACCAGAAGCTACACATGAGTTTTCTTTCATACAGTGCTTAGAAGATAGAATATTGCTTTACTCATTTAGAAAATAATTCTATAAGGAAAACATTTGGAGTGGATATAGCTAATTTTCTCCTTAATTCACAGTGTGCAATATCATCATGAGAAGGTATTTTCTGTGAACTGAGTTATTTAAGTAATTTGGTTGTGACCATAAAGACATGGACAGATATACAAAGGTATTTGAAGTCTTCAGGGAGAGCAGAGCTGCTTCTAGAACTTGTACTCAGATTTTATTCTTTTGTAAAGGTACACTGTTTCAACTGCTCCTGTTGTGATTTCAAGTGATAGAGAAGGCTTAACTTTCTTTTTTCCCCTCAGTTAAAGTAATATGTAGGAAAGTTAATCTGAGGACAAATACACTTTTTTTTTTTCTTAATGTTTCTTAATGAGTTGATTTGGATAAACTTGACTAAATTCACTGCCTTACTTGAAAGGAATTGTATTTAGTAGTCACTGAAATGAACTCTCTGATTATACTTGAACATTGTGACTCTGTTATTCTAGAAACAGCATTCTTGGGGTGACTCTTAGACCTGAATTATGTATTTGGTAGTAGATATCTCTTAAATCAGTATTTTTGGGTTATGAAGAAATAATAATTAGAGAATAAGCTAAAGTTGGAGAAGGCAATGGCACCCCACTCCAGTACTCTTGTCTGGAAAATCCCATGGATGGAGGAGCCTGGTGGGCTGCAGTCCATGGGGTCGCTAGGAGTCGGACATGACTGAGCGATTTCCCTTTCACTTTTCACTTTCATGCATTGGAGGAGGAAATGGCAACCCACTCCAGTGTTCTTGCTTGGAGAATCCCAGGGACGGGGGAGTCTGGTGGGCTGCCGTCTCTGGGGTCTCACAGGGTCGGACACGACTGAAGCGACTTAGCAGCAGCAGCAGTGTCAGCCTTAGAGATGAGCACAGGTAAGTTTTCTTAAAACCTGGAGGCCACTCTTGGTCTTTAAGTGAAGGATTTCTAGGATGAGCAAGGTAGCATGTTTTTTAACCTTGATTATAAGCCTCTTAGTTGTATGTTACTAGTCTTTTTATTTTGGTCACAACAAACAACACATAGACTTCATATTTCCTTCCTGCTTCCACTCTTGTACCCTCAGGGTACTATTTATATGGCAGCAAAATCATCTTTAAAAATGCAATTCTTATTATATCATTCTTTTATTTAAAATATATTTACAGTGTTTTAGTTCATGTAAAATCATAAGCTTGAAGTTCTTTACCATGGCCTGTCACTGCTCCCTTCCCAGACGCAACTCGGACCTTGTTCTCAAATGCTCATTCTTCACTATCCCTAGTAGTGTTCCTCTCTCTTCCTACGTTAGTTCATATTTGTTCCTGTCTCAGGGCTCAGTCACTAGCTGTTTTACCAGCTGGAATATTTTCCCGACAACCTCTTCCCTTGCATGAAGCTTTGAAAGGTCACTTTTCTGATAGCTGGACAGGGGGTGTGGCATGGTTGAGTCATTCTCTACAAAAATTAATTGATTTTTCTTTACAGCACTTTCCACTATATCCCAAACTAGACTGCTTATTTTTCATGAAACACACACACAAAGAACCAGGCCTGAGGGAAGAAGGTGTCTTACCTATTGTGATTGAATTATTTAATCTTAGAGCCTAGAGAATTTCTGGCACCAGGTAGTTCTGATCCTATATTTTGTCAATGAATGGTTATGAGCAAAACATGTGTTTAAAAGTTATTTGGTAAAAAGAACTCAAAAATACACCTAGGACTTTCCAGCTTCCATTTGCCTTGAGAATTCAATCATCTTATAATTTGGCTTTCCAATTCTGAATCAGTTAATCAGTCATTTGCCTTTGAGATACCCATGGCTCAAATAATAAAGAATCTGCCTGCAATTCAGGAGACCTGGGTTTGATCCCTGAGTCAGGAAGATTCCCTGGAGAAGGGCATGGCAACCCACTCCAGTACTCTTGCCTGGAGAAGCCCTATGAACAGAGGAGCCTGGCGGGCTACAGTTTATGGAGTCACAAAGAGTTGGTCATTCAGTAATTCTGACAGCTAACTGGTATTTTAAATAGCACTTAAGTGCCAGGCTAGGAATATCAGGGGTGAACTAAGCAAGACTGGTAGAATCACCATCTTAGGGAGCTTATATTCCAATAAGAGAGGAACTGGAATATAGGCAAACAAAGAGCATAATGACATAAGCAAAAAGGGAGCCTTTGTGTTTGAATTTTCCTATAAATCATTGCAAGTTGGAAAACAGAATAGTGAGAATACTGAGTCATACTTTAGAAAGAAGACACTAACACTCATCTAGATTGTTTTGCTATTGTGCTGCCATAGTGGATATTTGTCTCTTCATCCAAAAAAAAAAAAAAAGTGAGACTTTGATGACTTGAGAATAATGTTAGATGAGCTTTGATTTTCAAAACTTTATTGTTATACCTGATTCCTGAATATGTCCTGGCTGCCACTGTAATCTAATGAGTTTAATCTTCACAACTTTTCCATTTCCATTTTCTCTGCTTTGCTCTAATTATAACAGAGTTAAAATTTTTTCTACATATTAATCCTGAGACAATTTTAAAATAAAATTCCAATGGAAAGTAATAACTGGAGTAACTGTGAAAACACAAAATATCCTATATTTTTAAATTTCAGTTTTAATTGGCTGAATTCTATGTCTGCATCTGTTACATTTTCACTCAGAAAATGAAGTGGAGGGAATTCCTTGGCAGTTCAGGGGTTAGGACTCCATGCTTCCACTGCAGGTGGGCACATATTCAATCCTGGTCAGGGAATCAAGATCTCACATACCCTGTGGCATGACCATAAAAATAAATAAATACAAATAAGATAAATAAAAAGAAAATGAAGTGGGGGATTATGACAACTCAAATAAGAGAGCTTTTACAATCATCTGAAGAACTGTTACTTCTTTAAAATGGATTTTTCAAAGACAATGTCATATATTTTTAACCACCTTAAATCTAATATTTTAAATATTTAATATTAAGGCTTGAATTAAGGCAATCACTTCCCTTATTTACTTATTTAAACAATGAATTACCTTCTTCAGCAAAGCTTAACTCTGTCAGAGAATGAAGTTGTGCTTCTCTGATTAAAACAGACAATGCCATATAGTATTCTGTACTGGAAAGTTGCTAAGTGTTCTCACAACACAGTATAAAGATAGTCTTGTGAGTCAATGGATATGTTAACTTATGGTAATCATTTCACAATATAGGTGTATATCATCACATTAAACTTCTACTATGTTATATGTTAATTATATTTCAATAAAGCTGAGTTAACACACACACACATAACAGAAATAACCATTGGGATGAAGGGCAGGAAGCTGGTGGAGTCATGCATACTTCCCTCCTCTGCTGACTGATCCTAGGCAGGAATAGAGAGGTGGATTCTTAAAGATCAGTGTGAAGATAATTAAGATAAAACATTTTGTATCTGTGGTTTTTGAGTATGAAAATCAGAAGCTATTTGGCAAATTTGATTTTAATGAAGGTATTTGTTACAGCATGCACTGTGAGTAAATAGCTAACAATTAGGGCTGTTGTGATTGTGGACTTTTCTGGATGACCGAGAATGGAAAATCATAGGCGAACTATAGATAATATTGGCGTCAAAAACTGTGGTAAATTCCCATTTAAAGTGCAGATTTGGAGACTTTATCAGAAGCAGCTAACAAGTTAGAAAATAAAAAATAATAAATCTTTATTTGAGGGTACATTCTTAGGGTAAGATCTAGATTTATCCAGAATCTTCCTCATATTAATAGAAGATCTTCATGATTAAATGCAAACACAAACACGAAAAGTACATGCATGCATGCTAAGTCACTTCAGTCATGGCTGACTCTTTGAAACTCCATGGACTGCAGGGTCCTCTGTCCATGGGATTTTTCAACAAGAATACTGGAGTGGGTTGCTATGCCCTCCTCCAGAGGCTCTTCCTGACCCAGTCATCCAACCCAAACCTGTATCTCTTGTCTCCTACATTGGCAGGTGGGTTCTTTACCACTAATGCCACCTGGGAAGCCCCAATAAGTGCATGACACAAGTGTAATTAAGTAATATTTAGATGTTAGGCAACTGCATTTGAATTAAAACAAATGTGAATTCTGGCACTATGGCATGGAGGGGACAGGATATTTAACCAGTTTCATTTGTGGCCCCCCAAATTTTTAAAGTTCTTGAAATAATGAATTTGCCTTTCATGACTTCTTTTTTTCCTTTGTGGAGGAAAAACTGATTTCAAGTATATGTATAGATATCATACATATATTACCTGTTACATCATGCAATTGCTGGACAGTACAAATTAGATATCACTCACAATAACCAAGTTGTCATGAATATATGAGTGAGTAAGTGAATCCTTGGTTGTGTCTGACTCTTTGTGACTCCATAGACTCTATCCCATGAGGCTCCTCTACCATGTGATTTTTCTGAGCAAGAATATGGTAAGTGGGTTCCCATTTCCTCTTCTAAGGGATATTTCCAAACCAGGGATCAAACCTGAGTCTCCTACATTTCCTGCATTGCAAGCAGATTACCTCTGAGCCACTGGGGAAGTCCAGTCAGGAATATATAAATGACACTAAAGAACATCTGTCAATATACAACTGATGCTAATAGAACATCAGGCTTCTATTTTCAATAACTGGGCAAAAGCATGATAAGAAATCGAATTTAAGAGAGCATAATTGTACTTTAATAATAAAAAAATAGCCTATATTCAACAGGAAGATATATATATTACATACAAATATTCAACATACTGATAATTTTGTTTTCAAAACATGTAGTGTAAAGATTATATAAAGCCTATTGTATATTCATACATATTTGGTAAATTGATTGTCTAAATAGGAGAGGAAACACTTTGATTTATATATTTCCTCCTTTTTGCTCATTTATATTTCTTTTCATTTCACTTCTCATGTTTAAAGATTAATTGTTGTTTTCTTGATTAAGAGCCATCTATGTATTGATTTGGGATTCAATTAGTTTTTAAAATTCTAATTATTTTATTATTTTTACAACTTCTTTTGAAGATTTTCCTTATTTTTGCTTTTATTTTTAATTGTTCCAACTGGACCCTGTTTCTGAGAGGAAAGGAGATTCACTGATTTTCAAATAGGAATTCCTTAGTACTGATTCCTTCTTTCAGGTAAACATGACTTGGTGGTTTTTAGACTTAATTCAGAGTTTCTAATAGAGAATTGATGAGATTTTCCTGAACAACACAAAGACTATCAGAGGTGGTTTTACATTGACTCAGAGAACCCTAATTACTTAATCTCAGTTTTTTTTTTTAAACCATAAATTGCATTCAGAGGAGAATAAAGAGTACAGGTGACTAAAAGCTTGCCTTATGATAGAGAGCAAGATGAGGCTCAGGGTTTATGCTTGTGTGCGTGCTCGGTCACTTCAGTTGTGTCTGGCTCTTTGCAATCTTATGGACTGTAGTCTCCCAGGCTCCTCTATTTATGGGATTCCTAAGGCAAGAATACTGGAGTGGGTTGCCATGCCTTTCTCCAGGGGATCTTCTGGGGCCAGGAATCAGATCCCGAATCTCCTGTGTCTTCTGCTTTGCAGACAGATTCTTTGCAGCTGAGCCACTGCGGAAGCCCCTCAGGGTTTATACTGCAAAATGAACTCCAAGTGGCTCTTGAAACTTGCCTTTTCCCCATTCTTTTGATGTCTCAGATGAGATGACTTTGTCCAGTCTTCAGAAATGTAACTCTTTTTCTACTGCTACTGTGTGATAGGGTTGTTTGTATTTGTCAGTCTCATTTGGACTTCCTGCTCTGCTTTTCTTGGTTACATTCTATTGTATGAAAATATAATGGGGCAGGTCAGGAATGGGGGAAGAAACCAGGGGTGAGAAGCCTTGTAGATTTTGCCTCTACCAGTTCAATTCAGTTCAGTTCAGTCGCTCAGTTGTGTCCAACTCTTTGTGACCCCATGAATCGCAGCACGCCAGGCCTCCCTGTCCATCACCAACTCCCGGAGTCCACCCAAACCCATGTCCATTGAGTTGGTGATGCCATTCAACCATCTCATCCTCTGTCGTCCCCTTCTCCTCCTGCCCTCAATCTTTCCCAGCATCAGGGTCTTTTCAAATGAGTCGGCTCTTTGCATCAGGTGGCCAAAGTAGTGGAGTTTCAGCATCAAAATCAGTCCTACCAATGAACACCCAGGACTGATCTCCTTTAGGATGGACTGGTTGGATCTTCTTGCAGTCCAAGGGACTCTCAAGAGTCTTCTCCAACAGCACAGTTCAAAGGCATCAATTCTTAGGTGCTCAGCTTTCTTTACAGTTCAGCTCTCACATCCATACATGACCATTGGAAAAACCAGCCTTGACTAGACGGACATATGTTGACAAAGTGATGTCTCTGCTTTTTAATATGCTATCTAGGTTGGTCATAACTTGCCAGAGGACAGTTATTTCAGAAAAAGTAGAAGAAGATATCTGCCCTATCTATTATATGTTTTTGGACAGTCATATAAGAGAAATCGTATGAATGGGCAATGCAATTTAAAGAGCGGTAGGCTAAACTAGCATTTGGACTATGATCTTTTTTATTTTGGTCTGCAATCTTTTAAGAAGCAGAAACTCAAAAAACATTCTCAAAGCAGCTTTGTTATTGGTTTTCAGAGACAACTGCTCCATTTCCTCTTCATTTCTACATAATAAAATTTTAATCTGGGAGGTCATGTTGTCACTGTGTTCTTTGGCTATATCTATGTAAACCACTGCCAAATGCAACACTAGAAACAACAGTCATTTTTTAAAATAGCTCTCAAGTTCTGAGATTGGGGTTTGGCTGATATATGATGTCCTCAGTCATACTCAGGGGATGAATGATACAAGCTGGGCTCTGCTTTGTGAGTCCTTCTTTTTTTTTTTTTCTGAGACCAACAAGCAGATCAGAGTATGTCTACCTAATGGCAAAAGCAGAAGGGCAAGAGTAAGCAAGCTTGACATTCTAAGCTTCTTACTTACCTCACATATGCTAGTATTTCACTGGCCAAAGCAAGCTATTTGGCCACACCCAGGGTCAGGAAATTATATATATCCTCATCCCATGTAGGATGATGCAAAGTACATGTCAAAGGAGAGAGAGACAAATTGGGATCATCTTGCAACTTATTACTGTCACTTCCCTAGAGTAGTATGCTCCAAAGTGAGATAGTTGAATGTATGCACATGGTCATGAAGACACAAAATATATTAATATATATTAAGAACACAATTAATCTTATGATGAACTTGATGAGCAACTTTTTTTTATTTTAAAATTTCAGTCAGTTTATTTAGAGTTATCAATTCTAAGTATTAGCTGTTGCATAATGTATAGATCCTATAATTAAAATGGTAGCAAATAATTTAAATATTAAAATTGTAGGTAGTAAAATACATATACACACACCTTTTCCAATTTGAGTCACATTTTGAAATTCATAACATCAAATTAACATCCTAAGTCAAACATCAATATAGAAGAGCAGAAAATAATAATAACTAAGATTGCTGCTATCTTCTATACATATGTATTACAGATGTATTTTCATGTTCATTGCAGTTCTTAAACTTGAAATTTGGAAGAACTTCTTAATTGTTCACATGGTTTCCTCTTTCTGGGATATATTTTAGCAGAATAAATTCACTTTATAGTACTCTTTATAAGATTTTATTTTATTTAAATTGTATTTATCTTTGTTAAATCATACATGTATTATTTTTATTAGAGATTTTAGGCTTTTTCACAGTATCACATTGCTATTATAAAGTTATTAAAATATAATCTAATAGTCTGCTTTACTAACTACTATTGCTTTTCTCTAAATGTGTTCTTGTCAACATAATTCCATTTATATTCCAATTGGCCCTGCAGAACCTGATATTGTTAGAGAGTAAAGGCTTATAATTATTCTTCAGGGCACACTTTATCATATTCATGCTTTATTCAGCCCATTAGGAAATAAAATTGTATTTGGTTTTAGCATGCACATAATTTTCTTTTGTGTATGTCTGTGTGCAAAGTAGTAATTCTAGTAGCTAAAATTTGAACTCACATATTGTCATAGAAATACTTTAAAACCGAACTATTTTTTGCCTATTTGAAATACAGTATAGATGCTGACAGTCATCTAAAGGAGGTTAATAAAATATAGGTAAAATAAATGCAGACCAGATTTGTTGGTTTAAGAAGCAGCAGAAATCAGATTTGTTTAAGGGGGGATGGGGAGTAGAAATCTGAGTTGACAAGATCTAATTTTAATACTTATCTGCCCTGTGATCTTGAAGAAGCCACAGCCTCTTGATTTTCTGTTTTCTAAAAGTGAAGTCGCTCAGTCGTGTTCGACTCTTTGCAACCCCATGAATTGTAGCCTACCAGGCTTCTCCGTCCATGGATAGCCTACCAGGCTTCTCCATCCATGGGATTTTCCAGGCAAGAATACTGGAGTGGGTTACCATTTCCTTCTCTAGGGAATCTTCCTGACCCAGGGATCAAACCCGGGTGTCCCACATTGGAGGCAGGCACTTTAACGTCTGAGCCACCAGGGAAGCCCAATATAGAAAATGAAGACAATGATAATCAAGTCTCCAGTCTTACACCTTTGGGGCATGATGAAATAAAATATCAGGGTACTGTTAAGCAAAGTTTAATGTGGTACATTTATACCTGTTGTAATAGAAATGGAGTCATGACCTGGTAGTTGCTATTGAAAATAATAGAAACTAGGGAATAAGCTGGTGATTTAAACAATTTTAATAAAACAAAAGCCTCCTCTAAGTTTCAGATGCCTGACTGATCTGTGACACCATGGAAAACTTCAGAGCAGAAAAAGAACTGTATCCTTTGACTTTATGAGATAGAAGAGACACACTTGTTATGGAAATGTTGCCTAGTCCAAGTTTGCTCTGCTTGCACAACAGGCCAATGAATCCGAGAGACAAGGTGTTGAGGCAAGGAATATGACTTTTTTCAGAGAGCCAGCTGACTGAAAAAAATGGCAGACTGTGGTGGTGGTTGTTTAGTGGCTAAGTCATGTCTGACTCTTGTGACGTCATGGACTATAGCCTGCCAGGCTCTTCTGTCCATGGGATTCTCCAGGCAAGAATACTGGAGTGGGTTGCCATTTACTTCTCCTTGGGATCTTCCTGACCCAGGGGGCAAACCCAGGTCTTCTGCATTGCAGGCAGATGCTTTACCAACTGAGCTATGAGGGATGGCAGACTAACATCTCAAAATGACCATCTTATTGAGGTCTGGATGCCAGATTCTTGTCCAGATCAGATAAGGGAGGGGAGGGGAGGAAACAAAGTAAAAAGGAGATATCTTGTAAATATCTCCTAGAATGGCAGGTCTCAAGCAGGGAGATGTGTTATTGTTTTCATTACTGCCGTCTACAAGTGGATAGGGATCTGAAGAAAGTCACTTCAGCTTAACGGTCAAGCAGAGGACAGGATTCTCTGAGTCAGGCCATTACATATGATTATGATTACAGAAGCAGCAGAAAGCAAATCTAAGAAATGATTCCAATATGGAGTCAGAACTGACTTTTCCCTGAAACAGCAAAATAGTGAAAATTTTGGCTCTGAAACTTTATATATTAGTTATAGATTTAACATGTAAGTGTATATGTGTAAAGACTCTCTCTCACACACACAAAGAGGCACATTTATTAATTTTAGAAGAGGAAGACATTTCAGGTTGTAGAAACAGCTCTGAAAAGGTACAAATATAGGTATGAAGAAGGTTTGCTCAGGGAATCCTTTTTTTCTGAAGCAAAGACTAAGGTTCAGAATGCAAAACAATGTTTACACAGTGTGATAGGAAATAAGCAATGTTTATAAATTTCTGAGAAAGTAATTTCAATCAAAAAATGAGTGTTTAGTCAAAATTATCTGGCAGTAGCCTTATGAATAGGTTGGATGGAATGGAGAATAAATGATGATCAGCATAATGTTGAGAGTTTCAGGGTGAGAAGGAGTTACAGGATTAAAGAAGGGAGAGGACACATCTGATGGTCATTTCCAAAGAGATAACTATATGACCGACTGGATTAAAAGTGGGGAGGAGAAAGAAGGTTTAAAGTGTTTAGTTTTTTAGGTTAAGTACATAGACTATATATGCACATGCACTTACTTAAGTCAGAAAGAGAAAAATGAATGCTGTATATTACCGTATATATGTGGAATCTGAAAAAAATTGATATAGGTGATCTTATTTACAAAGCAAAAAAAGAGACACAAACATAGAGAACAAGCATATGGCTATCAAGGGAGAAAGGGGGAGACTGCAATTGACACGTATACAGTGCTTGTATAGAATAGATAACTAATGATAACCTACTGTATAGTACTGGGTGTGCATGCATATTAAGTTGCTTCAGTTGTGTCTGACCCTTTGCAGCCCTATGAACTGTAGTCNTCTGTCCTAGAGAAGTCTGCCGGAGAAAGCTGAGCTAAGGTACACATGCGTATACGTGTGTGTGCACGCGCGCACACGCACATGCGCTTGCACTTGGTCATTCCATCATGTCCGACTTTCTGCAGCCCTATGAACTGTAGTCTGCCAGGCCCCTCTGTCCATGGGATTCTCCAGGCAAGAATACTGGAGTGGGTTGTCATGCCCTCCTCCAGGGGATCTTCCTAACCCAGGATGTATCTTATGTCTCCCGCATTGGCAGGCAAATTCTTTACCACTAGTGCCACCTGGGTATCTCACAGCATAGGGAACTCTCCTCAGTTTATGTGGTGACCTAAATTGGAAGGAAATCCAAACGAGAGGGGATATATGTATATATATGAATATATGATTCACTTTGTTATACATTAGAAACACAGCATTATAATTGGTCTAAATTTTTTTAAAAGGGAATCTATAACATAAAAAATTTTGCACAAATATTTTTAAAATCATTAGTATTGGACACTCAGTTGTGTCCCACTTTCCAACCCCATGGACTGTGGCTCACCAGGCTCCTCTGTTCAGGGGATTTCCCAGGCGAGGATACGGGAGTGGGTTGGCATTTCCTCATCCAGGGGATCCTCCTGACCCAGGGATCAAACCCAGCTCTCCTACACTGCAGGTGAGAGTCTTTATCATGTGAGCCAGCAGAGAAACACTTTAAATCAATGTAGAACTATAATTTATGTACAAAAATATAGTTTTTCTGAAATAGTAGGAAAAAACAGAGCAACTTTATAAAATGCTGTATAGTAACTAAGAAAGATTAAACATGATAGGCATTGAAAGAATTTGGTTTAATAACTATCCTAATATCAGAAGACTTTTAAAATTGAAATATTGCTTCCCTGGTTGCTAAAGAATCCATCTGCAATACAGGAGACTTGGTTTAGATCCCTGGGTTGGAAAGATCCCCCAGAGGAGGACATTGCAATCTACTCTAGTATTCTTGCCTGGAGAACACCATGGACCGATGAGCCTGGTGGGCTACAGTCCATGGGGTTGCACAGAGTCTGATATGACTGAGCAACTAACACTTTCAATTTCATAGTTAATTTACAATGTTATGCCAATTTCTGGTGCACAGCATAGTGATTCAAATATATATATATATTCATATTCTTTTCCACAGAGATTTATTATAGGATATTGAACATAATTTTTGTGCTACACAGTAAGACCTTGTTTATCCATTTTTATAATATTTTACTGTATAATTAATAACTATGAAATCAGTGCCAAATTCCCAATGGGAACATTTTTATTCATTTCCTTTTAATAGTAGATTCTGTTCTGCCATGAAAGATTAATAAACAAAAACTTCATTTAGATAGAGTGGGGAGGGACTATATCCCAGTACAAAATAAAAAGTTTGGGAAAAAATAGAGTTGGGAGACTCGAAGGGGGCATTCTCATGCCCTGTGACAATGACAACCCAGCAGGGAGAAGAAAAATTTATTTTTTATTGGCAAGGACTCAGCCAATGAAAAGCCATAGACTTTGTTACTGCCACCCTCCCTGTCAACTTCCGTTTCTTCTCTGTAAAAGAGCTCTCCTTGCCTTGCCACGCTAGAACTTGCATGTGGCTCACCTTGTTTGCAGACCCTAAATTCTAACTCTCTGCTGATTCTGAATAAATCTATTATTGTTGGGTAGTTATCTGGAAGTCTATTTGTTTTAGGTCAACATTTTGGTGGGCCTCTAAGAGGACCAGAAGTGACTCTTGATGGCTCCAAGTCTAGTGAGCCAACAGGTGCAGTCCCACAACTGAGCACATGGTCCTTGATTGATTTCCCTGTTTATCCAGGTGTTTGAGGTCCTTCTTTCTTCCAGTTCTGATTTCATACTCTGTTTGCATTTGAAGCTCTCCAGGCTTTATTCAGGATCTATTTAAAATTTTCTTATTTCTAGTTTAAGTCTTAATCTGAATATCAGCACTCATTTGGCACTTCAGCATGATCTTGAGATTGTTTCAACCAAAGCTGGCCATTTGGCCCAGTTCCTCTATGAAGAGGCTACTTCACGTGAAACTGTCAGTTCTGCCTTTGGTCTAGTCTTTGAAGGACTATTATCTGGCAACTGGCTGTAAAGACTTTTGGTAAGGCTATTCACTTTGAATTTTCTGGAGTTGGCTTGCAAGCTGGAATCAAGATTGCCAGGAAAATATCAATGAACTCAGATACACAGATGACGGCACCCTTATGGCAGAGAGCAAAGAAGAACTAAAGAGCCTCTTGATGAAAGTGAAAGAGGAGAGTGAAAAAGCTGTTGGTAAATAGATGGGGAAACACTGGAAACAGTGGCTGACTTTATTTTGGGGGGCTGCAAAATCACTGCAGATGGTGACTTCAGCCATGAAATTAAAAGATGCTTGCTCCTTGGAAGAAAAGGTATGACCAACCTAGACAGCATATTAAAAAGTAGAGACATTACTTTGCCAACAAAGGTCCATCTAGTCAAAGCTATGGTGCTTCCAGTCGTCACGTATGGATATGAGAGGTGGACTATAAAGAAAGCTGAGGGCCAGAGAATTGATGCTTTTGAACTATGGTGTTGGAGAGGACTCTTGAGAGTCCCCTGGACTGCAAGAAAATCCAACCAATCAATCCTAAAGGAAATCAGTCCTGAATATTCATTGGAAGGACTGATGTTGAAGATGAAACTCCCATACTTTGACCACCTGATGTGAAGAACTGACTCATTGGAGAAGAACCTGATGCTGGGAAAGATTGAGGGCAGGAGGAGAAGGGGACGACAGAGAATGAGATGGTTGGATGGCATCACCGAGGTGATGTACATGAGTGTGAGTAGTCTTTGGGAGTTGGTGATGGACAGGGAGGCCTGGCGTGCTGCAATGCATAGAGTCACAAAGAATCAGACAGGACTGAATGACTGAACTCCCTGAAGGCTGTTCAGGCACCAATCAATTTCCTTTGAATTTTCTGGAGTTGGCTTGCAAGCTGTTTGCAATGAGTCATTTGTGCCATTAGAGATTTGAAAACTGTTCTATAATCTTGGGGAAAAAACAAAGAAAATGGGTTCCCAGTTATCCTCTTAAGAGGGTTACCCTCTTAAGGAACTTCCTGTGATTTTATTTAAAAAAAAAAAGAAGGAAAAAGAAAAACCTGCAGTCCTTTCTCATCCTCATTTCTTATAAATGAGGATTTATAAGAAAGGATTTAGAATATCAGCAGTTTAGAATATCAATGATCATTATTGATACCTTTTGAAATTTCAAACTTAGTTTAGTTAGAAAAGAGTCTGGCTAGAATTGCTCAAAATTGCTCAGAATTGAATGGAGTACTTATTTCAACAGGTGCCTTGAGGCTTCCCAAGGTTTTTAGGAGTCTAAAATTGCCACTCCACAAAACAAGACTTAAGACTGAGACAAACAGACAATTAAAGAAAGATAAAATAACTCCTGAAGCCTCTTCTTCCTTGGCTTCTTTGTCTCAACACCCTCGCTCTCCAGCATCATCTTGTCTATGTCCCTCATCACCTCATGGTCAGACTGTGACCCCTGAACATGCCCTCTTCCTAAACTCCTCATCCTCAAGGCAGGATCCAGTCATAAAATGAAGGTTTTGCAATGTTCCTGGGCTAGATAATTATATATTACAAGCAATGAGAATTTGAGCCTTAAAACACCATTTAAACTGATTTTTCATCTTAACTTGGAAACATTTACTCACTCAATTTATACATCAAATAATTGTTGAACAAGGTACCCCAAGAAAAGTCACTGTCCCCAAATATAGAGGAGGACTGATCAGTGGACCTGTGACTTCAGAACATGGAAATATAGTTGAAAAAAAGTTTATCAGACTTCCATGGTGGTCCAATGGTTAAGATTCCATGCTTCCACTGCAGGAGACATGGGTTTGATGCCTGGCCAGTGGAACTAAAATTCCACAAGCTATACGTTCCTCCCCCACACCAAAATAGAAAAGAAACAGATAGAAGCAGGACCCCAAGAAGAATGGAGAAAGTGCCCTGGATTTCAAGAGCCAGCCTCTGGTTAGAAGTTTCCAGACTGAATTTCACAGACCCTTAAAATTTCCACAAATGACCAAAATCTGGAAGTCTTACAAGTTAGGTTCTCACCCTGCCATATTGCCCAACTAGAAACTGAAAGTCACAAACTACCTTCATTATTGCTATTATTTTATAAAAGAACTTTTAAGTAGAAAAAATACAGGAAAACTAAATGATTTCAAAATAGAAACCAATTTGAATTCAGTTTATTTAGGTGTGTGTTGACTTCCTATTATTCCTCATTTTCTTTCTCTATTTTTGTAGATATGTGGAAAGACTTCTTATGGACCAAAGGTGAGAATGTGGGAAATGACCATTGTAGCACCTGGCAAACTTTGCGTTTAGGAAGAAGACTGGGTGGAACTTTCAGACCCCTGAGATGCTGTGTGTTTCCACATCCATTCCAGGAGCATTTAGTGAATTCTGACTCCAAATAAATAGGCCGTAATGATGTAAAAAAGCGGATGTAGACAAGGGGCAGCCCAAGAACCACAAGCACCACCATGCCTCCTGTGTCTGCTCACACCCTGTCAGGAAGACATGGGAAAGCTAAGTCTGCGGAGCAGAAGTGAGATAACAACATGATCATGAGGACCAGTGGGCCGCTCCTTGGCTCTTTCATCCAGTAGCTTTAGTGGCATAAGGGCAAGTATACCAAACACTGAGTCTAGGGGTCCACTTAAATTTTGATATTAAATGTGGTTTACCTGACAATACTTGTACTCTTTATTTTTCTAAAGAAGTTTTTATTGGAATACAGTTGCTTTACAATGTTGTGTTAGTTTCTGCTGTACAGCAAAGTGAATCAGCTTTATATATATATACATCCCCTCTTTTTTGGATTTCTTTCCTGCAAGAGGGAAAAAGATGGGGTGGGATGAATGGGGAGATTGGGATTGACACATATACGCTATTGATACTATGTATAAAATAGGGCTTCCTTGATGACTTAGTGGTAAAGAATTCGACTGCAATGCAGGAGACACAGGAGATGTGCATTTTATCCTGGGGTGAGGAAGATCCCCTGGAGAAGGAAATGACAATCCACTCCAGTATTCTTGCCTGGGAAATTCCTTGGGCAAAGGAGCCTAGTGAGCTACAGTCCATAGGGTTGCAAAAGAGTAGGTCATGACTTAGCAACTCTTTGCGATCCAATGGACAGTCGCCCACCAGGCTCCTTCACCCATGGGATATTCTAGGCAAGAATACTGGAGTGGGTTGTCATTTCCATCTCCAGGGGATCTTCCCAACCCAGGGATCGAACCTGGGTCTCTGCATTGCGGGCAAACATTTTACCATCTGAGCCATCAGGGAATCAACTTAGCAACTAAACAACAGCAACTGGTGAGATCACTTTCTACTTGCAGACCAAAGTTAGGGAAAATTTGTTTCTAGGACTTGGTTGGACTATACTCTCCTACCTAAATTGATCTGTCAGGTTGTCGGGCACCTGTTTACCTTAGAGACAGAATACTCTTCAGGGTTCTAAGAGGTCAGCTGTGACCCATAGAGCCAGGGCACTTTGGGGCAGAGTTGTGGAGTCCTACACAGCCATGGAGGGCTAGCTACCTGCCAACTGATCCACTTTCCTTATCCTTGGAGCACCTGGAGGGTACTCTGCTGGTGACTGCTGAAGGCTTGAGAAAAATGCCAAATCTCCCTTCATTTTCCTGGGATATCCTGGTATGCATTGTGATGCTAGTTTTGTTAGTAAAGAGATTTCACATTTTAAGTTGCTAGGCAAAAAATATTTTGTGCACAATGAAGTCTGTGGAGAAAATAGTGAGAATATCAGACCAATGGCAAAAGCCAAAGAAGCCCTCAGGACCCCCTAGGATGAATGTGAGTCTTCTCGTGGTACAAACCTTGTGCTTGCTGGCACTGAATACAAACCTGAACAGGTCATCTCTTCTGAGCACTGTGGATTTTATAGAAAAGGACAGAAGAGCCAGATTCCTTAACTTTCCCAAGTGAGTGATGGAAAATGCAGGAAATCCACCATAAATGCAGGAAAAAATGGAGAACAACTTCAGAAGAAAATAATTAATAATGAATAATGTGAATTAAAATACTCATTTTCCAGAAAGTCGAGAAATGCTCAACCAAGAAAATGTGAAATGGAAGCAGACAGTCCAGGAAAAGGAGGAGGAGAAAGAAGGCTGGAACATTCACACAAATGGAGCAAATCCTGAATGATAAAGTCAACCAGCTAACACCAGTGGCTTAACACCCACTAAAGACAATCTGCTTGCTTGACCTCTTTGGAGACCACATGGATAACGGGAACTTGAAAGTCCTGCAGGTACTCTCAATATGGAAGCTGTTTTCCATCATGATCCTGGAAGAGGAGAGGAAAGTGGTGTCATCTGAGCCCAGTGGCAGCAGTCACTAGAATAGGAAAAACTGCTCCCAACCTCTGTCCTCCTTCCTTCTGGTTTACTACTGCAGCAAATGCCAGAAGATTCAGCCCTAGGCACACAGTGGATCAAATAAAAATCTGAAAAATTCTGGTGCATGACCAGACACTTACACTTAAAACTTGTGTAAGTATATGTGCATGTGCATATGTGTGTGTGTGCTTTGCCTTCATTCACATCTATTTATTTAGTAAATATCTATGAAGCTTATAAGATACCTTCAGCACTATTTTATGGACTTCCCTGGTGGCTCAGATGTTAGAGAATCTGCCTGCGACTCAATAGACCCGGGTTCAATCCCTGGGTCAGGAAGATCCTCTGATAAGCTGCTTCAGTGTTCTTGCCTGGAGAATTCCATGAGCAGAGAAGCCTGGCAGGTTAGAGTCTGTGGAGTCACAAAGAGGCAGATATGACTGAGTGACTAACACTTTCATTTTCACTGTTTTAGCACTCTTTTGGGTGTTTGGGATGTACCCATGGAAAAAAAAATCACCAGGTTTGAGACCTGTGTATTCCAGAGGCTACATTTTAGTGAGGACTAGGTCAGACAATAAAGAACAAAGAAACAAAGGATGCTGCGATCTGCTTTGCTTGGGTTATGGGGCCGGGGGGCGGGGGGCGGGTGTCACAGGGTAACACCAGGAGGTGATGTTTATGCTGCCATCTATCAGGTAAGAGGAGTTAGACCGGGAGGTTGGGAGGCAGGATATTTCTGACAGAGAGCTCAGGAACTATGAAGGCCTTAGTACTGGGATTCTGGCACAGGGGAAGGTGGCAGAAATGACAGTGGGGAGTGGGTAGGAAACAAAGCCCACTGCAGAGGTTAGGGGCTCTACTGCAGCTAGTGACACTATAGGGAAGAGTAGACCTGGAGAGAGAGGGTTGAAGGATATGGACTCAATGTGACCTGATTTCAGAGAGACTGTAATGTGGGGAGGGAGAGATGCAGGGCAGGACTTAAGGAGGGGCTGCATAGGGATCTATATGGAGCTGCGGGGAATGGCACTGGGGTGTTAGTCCCAGAGACGCAGGAGAAAGACAGATGGGGCTGTGTTTGGGAAGTTTTGAGTTCAGAAAAAAACAGATGAAGAAGGGCTCATAGAACTTATCTAAAAGCACTTTGTGTCATTAGGAACTAAGTAAATCCTAATAAAATGAAGGGCACCCTGAGAAAGGTCATCAATGCATAGATGTATGACAACTGGTAAAAGTGTGGTTTTCATAGCAAAAGAGTGTGGAGAAGGTATGTCTATCCATTTAGACACCATGGGGTTTCTTTCATTCCAGAAAACACTCATGATCAAGGGATCCACCACTCTGGTGCCTACATAACAGAGACTCCAAAAGCAGGTGGTACAGTGGGGTTTGAGTGCAGAGGGATGACTCCATTGTGATGAATTTCCTACTTGAGTTGAGCTGACCTAACCCTGCTCACGGGGAGAGCAAGATGAATAACAAATATATCCACAGAGTACACAGCCAGTGGAAGAGAAAGACCCATGGACTAGAAGTACCCATGAAAGTGACCTTTGCACTGGTTGCCAACACGCCTGACCCTAACTGTCCCTGCAGTAGACGGGGTGTGGGGTGGGAGGTCATATGGGGCTCTCTGAAGGAGATAATCCCTCTGCTGAATACTGAGAATAATTGGGATTTGTCTATAGTGCTTTTCACACTTTAATGGGCATATGAAGCCCTTGGAGGACTTGTTACAAAGCAAATCATGATTCATCAGGTCTATGTGGGTATGACCTCTGTACTGGTCCCAAATGATGCTCATATTGAGATCAGGCATGGACTAGCAAGGATTTTTAGATGATTATGGGGTAGGAGTTTCAGGGAGATAAAGGCATCCCAAGCAGAAGCATGAATGGCCTGTCAGAACTGATGTACAATTTATACAGGTGAGTTCTTTGTGATATGACTCTCTGAAGCTCCTATCTGCCATGGAGGAATCTTGTCCTGAGGACAAGCACAGTGAATCACAGTCTTCAGTCCACCTTGGGTGAGCCAGTCTTAGACTATTAATCATATCTGGAATCTCCTGTGTCAGTAGATAATCTCATGTCCCTTCACTTGCTCAGACCAGACACTTGAGGACCCCTCCTGACCTGTCCTTTGTGCCTCACACCTGCATACAATCCATCATGTAGTTCATAGACTATTCCTTCAAACTCCCTGTATGCTCTCAGTCTCGGGTACTGTTCTCCAGTGAAAACCACTATTCTCTATTCCCCAATTCATGCTAATAATTGTCCCTCCTACTGGGACCCACTTAATGTGCTTCCTTCTGCCCATCCTCTCCCAGCATCCAGAATGGACTCTTTATCCTATGACCTGAGCAAGGTAAGAAGGAAGCTATACCTTGACATGTTGAGGGTGAAAGTACTGCTGACCTCTGTCTTCAGTCCCATGTCTCTTAACTCTGGGTCACAAAGAGCAAGGGTTACCATCATTCCAGTGCACCTTGGACAATTCTGAGGGTGCTTGGTACTGTCTGCTCCCTTTTCATTCATAAAATTAGTCAGTTAGGAGAATATATAGTCACAAAATTAGTGGTTCACTTGAATATGCAATTGACCTGAAAAACATCTGTTAAGACTGAAATTGCTCCTGCTTTTTATCTTCTTTCTTTCTAAAATCTATCAGTAGCTTCTTATTAACAGAGATATCATGATAATTTTCTGGTGGCAAATTTTGTCTGTTTTAATTTCAGACTTAATTCAGATTATTTCATTTAAAACTGATTGGAGTATAGTTGATTTGCAATATGGTATAATTTTTGCTCTACAGCAAAGTGAATCAATTATACATACATATACATATCCACAATTTAAAAAAAATTTTTCCCACATACATTGTGTGTGTATGTATTCTCCATCACTCAATTGTATCTGACTCTTTGCAACCCCATCGACTGTAGCCTGATAATCTCCTCTGTCCATGGGATTATCCTTGCAGGAATACTGAAATGGGTTGCCATTTCTTCCTCCAGGGGATCTTTCTGGCCCAGGTTGGCAGGCAGATTCTTTACCCCTGAGCCATCTGGGAAGCCTCTCATATAGGTCTTTTGTATTCAAACATTACCAGAGAGAACTACAAATTGAAAAACACACAAAACATACAGTCTAATGATATGGATAATGTGAGTCAATTTGCAGGAACAGTTAAATAAACACCATCATTTTTTCATGTGAGGATATCACATTTTTGTTTAAGATTATTCTACATTTGTGAAGGGGAAATAGAGGACATCTTAATTTTTTGAAGGTCCCAGTGAAAACAGAGATATATGGAGTAAACACAACACACAATTTGCTTGGATTCAATTCAAAGCCCTTCTAATTTACCATGGAATAAGCAAAAGCACTTCTTGAAAATCTTTTCACCAGAATCTATCTAATGTAACCTTCATAGTATGCAATATTCATGTGGACTGTAGACAAAATATTTGTCTGAATCTGATTCAGGGGCATTTTGAGGTAAAGTAAGGCACTGAGTCTCAAGGTGCAATGTTAGGATATAAAGTTACTGTGCCTAGAAAAGTTTTCCAAGAAAGACAAAACAACTAGGAAGACATTGCAATAGTCAACATGCATTCTCTGGGGCCCTTCCCTCAGAGGCTCTGATTCAATTGCTCTTGGGTAGGACCTTCCTTGATATTCGTATTGAATATTTTTTCCAAAGTCCTCCCAAGATTCTGATGCATATAAATGACAGGGAACCCCTGCAGGGGGATATTAAATTCAGAAAGTTGAAGAGATCAGAGTACAGAGAATTTCCAAATATACTCTGTACCTTCTCACTCATCTTCCCCATCAAAGTGGACATTTGTTATGATTGACATATCTGCATTGACATATTAGCATAAACTGTGGTCCACAGTTTACATAAAGGTTCGCTCTTGATGTTGCACATTCTGAAGGCTTTCACAAACATAAATACATGCATTCATTATTATAGTATCAAACCGAGTATTTTATACGTTCTAAAATTCCTCCTTGTCCTGCCTGTTAATTTCTCTCTTCCTAACCCCTGGAAACTGCTGATCTTTTTACCATTTCCATAGATTCATCTTTTCCAGAATGCTGTAAAGTTGGAATCATAAAATATATAGTCTTTTCAGTTGGGCATTTTCAAATAGCAATGTGCATTTGAGTTTAATCATATCTTTTCATGATTTGATAACCCATTGTTTTAGGGTGAATACTACTACATTGGGTCTATTTGAAGTTTTTAACTCTCAGATTGTCCCATTTGAGCCTTCACAGTAACAATATATGATTGTTACTTTACATATGCAGAGGTCAAAAGTCCAAAATGAGTCACCCTAGGTTAAAGTCAAGGTGTTGGCAGGATGAGTTTCTTCTGAAAGCTTCTGCTGCCTTTTCCATCTTTCATAGGTTGTCTACATACGTTGGCTTATGGTCTCTTCCTTTATCCTCAAAACCAGCAGTATACTATCTTCATCTCTTGCTCTCTCTGGCTCTCTTCTGCATCTGTGATCACATCTCCTCTTACTGTGAACCTCCTGCCTCCCTGTTTTAAGGCTGCTGCTACTAAGTCATTTCAGTCATGTCTGACTCTGTGCGACCCCATAGATGGCAGCCCACCAGGCTCCCCCATCCCTGGGATTCTCCAGGCAAGAACACTGGAGTGGGTTGCCCTTTCCTTCTCCAATGCATGAAAGTGAAAAGTGAAAGTGAAGTCACTCAGTCGTGTCTGACCCTCAGTGACCCCATGGACTGCAGCCTTCCAGGCTCCTCCGTCCATGGAATTTTCCAGGCAAGAGTACTGGAGTGGGGTGCCATTGCTTTTTTAGGATCGATTATATTTAGAGCTATTGTTGTTCAGTCATTCCAACACTTTGTGACCCCATGGATTGCAATATAGTAGGTTTCCCTGTCCTCTTTCTCCCAGTTTGCTCAAACTCATGTCCATTGTATTGATGATGGCACCCAACCATACCATCCTCTGTTGTCTGCTGCTTCTCCTGCCTTCAATCCTTCCCAGCATTAGGCTCTTTTCCAATGAGCTGGCACTTGTCATCAGGTGGCCAAAATATTGTGGCTTCAGATTCTACATGAGCCCTGACAATGAGTATTCAGTGTTGATTTCCTTTAGGATTGATTAGTTTGATCTCTCGGCAGTCCAAGGGACTCTCAAGAGTCTTCTCCAGCACCACAGTTTAAAACCATCAATTCTTTGGCATTCAACCTTCTTTATGGTCCAACTCTCATATCCGTACATGACTAGTAGAAAAACCATAGCTTTGACTATATGGACCTTTGTCGGCAAAGTGATGTCTTTGCTTTTTAATGTGGTGTCAGATTTGTCATAGTTTTCCTTCCAAAGAGCAAGCATCTTTTAATTTCATGGCTGCAATCATTTAGAAATATAGAAAGTAAACAGAAATATCAGTTACATAGAGTCAGGAGATCAGAAGGAGGTGTTTTCATGCTCTGTGAAGATAGTAGAGCCCAACAAAAAGGAGACTCCTTTGCTAGTAAGGACTAGGCCAATAAATTTATGACACTTTATCTACTATAGTCCTCCCAAATTCCTTTCTCCTCTGTAAAAGTATTCTTCTTCCACTGCTGTGAAGTGATTTCATTTGGCTTAACACTGTTGTGGACTGTAAATTGCAATTCTCTGCTGATTCCAAATAAACCCATTTTTTGGGGGATAAATACCTGGTAGTCTATTTGTTTCAAGTCTGCATTTTGGTGGCCTGTACTGGGATCAGAGAAGACTCCTGAAGATCCCAGACTGGTGAGCAGACAAGTGCAGTATAGGCAGTTGAGTCCTTTGGGTTCACGTCTTTGCTCCCTGACCCTGAATTTGAAGGCATGTCTTTCTCCTGGTTCCAAACTCATGACCTCTTGGCATCTGAAGCTCTCCAGGATTTATTTGGGATTGATTTATTTATATTTTTAAATATTTATTTGTTTATTAACTTTTGGTTGTGCTTGGTCTTTTTGCTGCACATGGGCTTTCTCTAGTTGTGGCAAGTGGGAACCATTCTCTAGTGGCAGTGCAAGCTTCTCATTATGGTGGCTTCTCTTATTGCAGAGCATTTCGATAGCTGTGACACATGGGCTTAGTTGTTCTGTGACATGTGGGGTCTTCCTAGACTGGGGATTGAACCTGCATCCCTTGCATTGGCAAGGGATCTATAGACCAACAGGGAAGCCTGGGACCTATCTAAAGATTTTGTCTTTCTGGCCAAGGTCTTGTTTTGTATATGAGTAGTTGTTTGACACCTCGGTTGGATATTAAGACAAGACTGTTCCAACCAAAACTAGCTGAAAATGTCTTTGGCCTAGTACTTTCAAGAATGGGTTGCTTCAAATGAAACTGTGCCAGTTCAGTCTTTGGTATAGTCCTTTGAAGGGCTATTCCCTGGAAACGGGCTTAAAAAGCCTTTGATCTGGTTCCTCCAGGAAGAGGTTTGTTTATGTTTTTGGTCAAATTGGCTAGGATTGGCTTGCAAGCTGTTGGAATTAAGCTGTCTGTGCTGTAAGCTGTTTGAACTGCTTTACAATTGTTCTTTACTTTAGAGGAAAAATCTCTAGGAAATGAGATCCCAGCCATCTTAGTACTTTGAGGGCACCCCTCCCAACAAGAACTTTAGACAATTTTATCTTTCAAAACCACAGTCTACCTTCATGTGCGTTTCTAGCTGGATGGTCAGTCAAGGCAAAAAGCTATTTAGAGTACTCTGCTCAGTCCCCAAGTTGTGTCCAACTCTTTGGGATCCCATGGGCTGTAGCCTGCCAGACTACACTGTCCATGGAATTTCCCAGGCAGGAATATTGAAGCAAGTTGCCATTTCCGTCACCAGGGTGACGTTCCAACCCAAGAATCCAACCCACGTCTTCTGTGTTTCCTGCATTGATAAGGGAATTCTTCACCACTGAGCCTCTTAGGAATCCCCATTTTGGATATTAGTTTAGTTCAGTTCAGTCGCTCAGTCATAACCGACTCGTTGTGACCCCATGAATTTCAGCACGCCAGGCCTCCCTGTTCATCACCATCTCTCCGAGTTCACTCAGACTTGCCTCCATTGAGTCCGTGATGCCATCCATCCATCTCATCCTCGGTCATCCCCTTCTCCTCCTGCCCCTAATGCCTCCTAGCATCAGCGTCTTTTCCAGTGAGTCAACTCTTCGCATGAGGTGGCCAAAGTACTGGAGTTTCAGCTTCAGCATCATTCCTTCCAAAGAAATCCCAGGGTTGATCTCCTTCAGAATGGACTGGTTGGATCTCCTTGCAGTCCAAGGGACTCTCAAGAGTCTTCTCCAAGACCACAGTTCAAAAGCATCAATTCTTCAGCTCTCAGCCTTCTTCACAGTCCAACTCTCACATCCATACATGACCACAGGAAAAACCATAGCCTTGACTAGATGTACCTTAGTCGGCAAAGTAATGTCTCTGCTTTTGAATATACTATCTAGGTTGGTCACTTTTCTTCCAAAGACTAAGCGTCTTCTAATATCATGGCTGCAGTCACCATCTGCAGTGATTTGGGAGCCCAAGAATATAAAGTCTGACACTGTTTCCACTGTTTCCCCATCTATTTCCCATGAAGTGATGGGACAAGATGCCATGATCTTCATTTCTGAATGTTGAGCTTTAAGCCAACTTTTTCACTCTCCTCTTTCACTTTCNGTGGGGGGCTCGAAAATCACTGCAGATGGTGACTGCAGACATGAAATTAAAAGACACTTGCTCTTCGGAAAAAAAAAAAAAAAGTTATGACCAACCTAGACAGCATATTAAAAAACAGAGACATCAATTTGCCAACAAATGTACATATAATAATCAAAGCTATGGTTTTTCCGGTAGTCATGTATGGGTGTGAGAATTGGTCTATTTAAGAAGCGGAGCACCAAAGAATCGATGCTTTTGAACTGTGGTGTTGGAGTAAACTCTTGAGAATCCTTTAGACTGCAAGGAGATCCAACAAGTCCATCCTAAAGAAAATCAGTCCTAAGTATTCGTTGGAGGGACTGAAGCTGAAGCTGAAACTCCAATACTTTGGCCACCTGATGAGAAGAACTGACTCATTTGAAAAGGCCCCGATGCTGGAAAAGATTGAAGGCAGGAGGAGAAGGAGGCAACAGAGGATGAGATGGTTGGATGGCATCAGTTACTCAGTGGACATGAGTTTGAGTAAACTGGGAGTTGGTGATGGACATAGAGGCCTGGCATGCTACAGTCCATGTGGTTGCAAAGAGTCGGACACGACTGAATGACTGAACTGACTGAAATGAAAATCAATATTTGAAAACATTGCAGAATTCAAGGTCATCCCTTGCACCTTTCTATGTAATTATATTTTCTCAGCAAAGAAACTCATCTGATGAGGCTTGCTGAAATAGTAATCACTCCAGGGCCGTATTGAAATAGTCATACTACACTTTCTTGTGGTATTGAATGTAAATAGTTCTTTATCCCTTGGGCTGCATTATAATTGTCAACCTATGTTCTACCTTCTTTAGTGTCCTTCAGATGAATACATAATACTTGTTTTTCTCTTCCAGGAAACATCAACATATCTGGATTACTCAGGCATTTCCTTGCACACAATTCTTTATCCAAGATAAAAAGTTATTCAAGAACTTAAGTATACTTAGGTGAATGTCTGACTGCTATGTTGGTTATGGACAGGGAGGCCTGGCATGCTGCGATTCACGGGGTCGCAAAGAATTGGACACGACTGACCGACTGAACTGAACTGAACTGAAGGTGGAATGAGCACATTGATTATATTTATTGTCTTATTGTTTGAGCTTCAGAAGGATTTAAAATTTTCAAATTAAATTTTGCATTTTTATACGAAAAGACTTGGTATATCCAGAGGAGATAGTCATCTCACTTCTGACAGATTACAAACAATTCAAACACTCCTGATATCTTAAAGATAATTAAGACAATTTTTGAATACCACTGGTTCCTGTAGAAAATAGATTCCTAACTTTTCTGCAATTATAATGGCAATATTTGACTTAGGTGGTGCTAGTGGTTAAGAATCTGCCTGCCAATGCAGGAGATGTAAGAGATGTGGGTTGAGAAGATCCCCTGGAGGAGGGCATGGCACCCCACTCTAGTATTCTTGCCTGGATAATCTGATGGACAGAAGGACCTGGAGGGCTCCTCAAACTATATTTGACTGAAGTGACTTAGCACAGTCAAATATAGTAAAGTAAACATTCTTCCTTAGGAACTAAAAGAGCATTAAAGATTATGCAACTTAAAATTATCACTTCCAGCAACTCTCAAATTCAAGTCTGCCTTATAATTTCATATCTATGTACCTTTTGGTAGAGTTGTCTAGAGAAGCACTTGATAGAATGACGGCTTAATGGAAATTATCAATGATCAATAACTTACTACAGCTTTTCATTTGGACTAGCGCCAGAAATTTCCCCATTTTGCCTCAATGAAATAGCAGCTAAATCTAAATTAATAAACCCAATGCTGCCTTATTTTAAAGCTTTCACTAAACTACGTGGCTCTTAGTGCATTATAATCATTTTTAGTCACTGAAAATACACTTTTTTTCCTCAAAAATAGGACACACTTATCCTATAAAATCCTATTATTTTTCTCTCCATCAATTTCACTCATAATACTTTAAATCTTCAAGTGTTTTCCCATTTCCTAAACAATGAAAAACTCATAACTTTCCAGCATTTATCTGAAAAATTGCCTGGCTCTGAACAGATTTATTAGAAACTCATAAAAATAAATCCAGATTTAATATCACTTGTTGATGGATTGGACTTTTCTGGAGGCTAAGACGGTAAAGCATCTGTCTACAATATGGAAGACCTGGGTTCGATCCCTGGGTTGGGAAGAACTCCTGGAGAAGGAAATGGCAATCCACTCCAGGACGATTGCCTGGAAAGTCCCATGGACAGAGGAGCCTTGTAGGCTACAGTCCATGGGGTTGCAAAGAGTCGGACACAACTGAGCGACTTCACATCACTTCACTTGTTGATGGATCATAGTTTAAAATTGATAAAGGAGAGTATCAGGTCAGATATGCCTCAACAGATCTTGACCTACCCCTAGAATACACTTACCCCTAGACACTTACCCTTGATAAGTGTCATAACTGAAGTGAAGTATACATCAGATAAGCTCGATTATTTATACTTGAGTTGTATACTTACTCCTTACCAAGTAAAATCTGCCCAGGTCAGATTTCACTGTTCACTATCTATCACTAAGATAGATAAAGGGATACTGGAAAAAGAATCTTCACAAATTAAAAGAGAATAATTCTTGGCACTTCCAGGATGGTTAGTTGTTGGCACCAGAGAATCTCAAATTTAAGAAAAAAAATAATGAAATCTTTCACTATCATTAAGGACAAGTTGGCCACTGTAGTCAACTGGCATTTCTCAGTCATTGTCAAAAATGTTATGCAGTTGTTATCCCATGAGGATTTCTAACAAATGATTGGTCAACATTTTTTCCCAAATAAATGTTGAAAGAGCTGCCATGAACACTTCACATGTAGCTATAATTATAGGAGTTGATTAAGAAAAGTAGAATCAGTATATGTATATTGAAAGCTGGATCATAGGAAATTGGCTAATGTGTTTGTGGGAGTTGATTAGTCAAGTCCTAAATCTGTAGTCCGGAGAAGGCAATGGCACCCCACTCCAGTACTCCTGCCTGGAAAATCCCATGGATGGAGGAGACTGGCTGGCTGCAGTCCATGGGGTCGCGAAGAGTTGGATACAACTGAGTGACTTCACTTACCCTTTTCACTTTCATGCATTGGAGAAGGAAATGGAAACCCACTCCAGTGTTCTTGCCTGGAGAATCCCAGGGATGGGGGAGCCTGGTGGGCTGCCTTCTATGGAGTCTCACAGAGTCAGACACTACTGAAGTGACTTAGCAGTAAATCTGTAGTCAGATTTCCACAAAGGATAGACTGNAAACCCACTCCAGTGTTCTTGCCTGGAGAATCCCAGGGATGGGGGAGCCTGGTGGGCTGCCTTCTATGGAGTCTCACAGAGTCAGACACTACTGAAGTGACTTAGCAGTAAATCTGTAGTCAGATTTCCACAAAGGATAGACTGAAACTTTCAGGCATAGACTGGAATTCTTCAGAGAAGACCCAGTTCTGTTTTAAATGCTTTGTAATGAACTGAACCAGTCCCACTCAGATGCTCCAGAATAATCTTCTGTCCTTAAAGTCCCTTGATTATTGACTATAATTACTTCTACAAAATATCTTCACAGCAACACCTAATTTAACTTGAGACAATAGCTTATACACGTTGGCATACTAAATGACCATCACAGTTGGTCAGTATTAGTTTTCCATGGTGGCCATAACATGTATGTTGATAAACTTAATGGGTGTGCCACATTTCCCTGAGGTGGAGGCAGTTCATTTTTCTTTTCTTTTAATTTTTTTTCCTCTTTCTTCTTCAGATAGCACAATCCATATCAATCTATCTTCAAATTTGCTGATTATTATTTCTTCTGTCAACTCAAGTATAAATAATTGAGCTCATCTGATGTATACTTCACTTCAGCTATGACACTTATAACGGCTTCAAAATTTCAATTTTTTCCTTTTCCATCTCTTTATTGATATTCTATTTTTTATCATATCTTCCTTTACTTTTTATTTCATGATTCCCTTCACTTATGAGAACATATTTATAGTGATCTCCTTGAAGTCTTTTCCTGTTAAATGTGACATCTGGTTGCTCATACACACAGCCTGCTTTTGTTCCAAGGTATGTACTCTACTTCCCAGATTTTTTTTGCATGCTTTATACTTTGTTCTTGCAAAGTGGACATTATAAATAATGTATTATAAGAACTTTGGATACTACTGGTCTCCCCCACTTCAGGGCTGAATTATATTAGTGATGTCTATATCCCTCACTCAACGTTGCTATGTCTATGGTGTTATTAATCGGGAAGGCTTTTTATTTAAATAATTGTCACTAGTTTCATTCAGGCAAGGGTTCTGGAGCTCCTCACACTGTCATCCTAGAAGTCTTCTCTCTGCTTCTATTTAGAAGATTATATTGTGCCCACTTAGATAATCCAGAATACATCCTATTTTTAAGATCAACTAATTAGCAAATTTAAATTTCTATGTAACTTTAAATTACATGTTTCTATGTAATGTAACATAATCACAGGTTTGGGGGTTTAAGAAATAGACATCTTTGGGGAAATGGGAAGTGTTTTTACCTACTGCAGAGACATAGCAAACAGTGGTATTGGACTCTATTAACTATATCCCCAGACTATAATGATTTATATTCCGGTTTAGCCTAAAACAGCAGCAACACAGTCAATGAGAATTAATATGAGCATATTTTCTCTTCTTGTGTCAAACCAGGCATACTTTTCTGCCTTTGTGTAATACAGGTGCTAAGAGTATTTATATATTCCTGTGTTTAAAAAAAAATACGGGAAGCAAGCAAAACCAACTTTAGATATTTATTCATATTTATTTTTAAGGCAAGACTGTGAGCCAAATTCAGTAACTAGTCAAGAGTGATAGCATGCTTATTAAAACTCCTTTCAAGACTAGTTTCTCACTGTTCAAAGCCATTAATTTATAACATTTCCCCTAATTCAACTAGTTTCCTGCTTTGAAAGATCCATCTTAAGGTCACTCAGTTCCTACCATAAAAGTCCTGAACATTTGTTTTCCAAATATCCAAAACTTGTGACATTACTGAAGCGCTGGTAAGGAGTGTGTGTGTATGTGCATGTGGATGTTTTGTGTGCCTGTTTTTCTCCATTATTATAAGAAGTTTAAATGCTAAGCTTTGCTTTATTATCTGATTTTCCTGATGATCATTCTTTTTTTAATTCGACAATTGACAATGAGTCAAGAAGGTAAGTAGAGACAAGACATTTACAGTGGAAAGCTAGAAAGTTAAAAGGAAGTAATCCATACTGTGATGTTGTACATTACATTTTTGCATATCTTTAGAATAAACTATCTTTAGAATAAAGATAATGGAAGCAGAAAATGATGTTGCAATCGTTCAGTTACAAAGAACTCTAAAGTGCAGGAATTAGAGTTTCAGAGAAACGCTAAGAAAAACACAGATTTTTTTGATGATTGTTGCTTTTTTCTCCTCCAAGATTTCTATGGCTTACTTATTGAGATTAAAATATGTATCGTTGTTGCTTTGCATTGCTTATTCATTTTCTATTGAATCTATTCTTAGAATATTCAGTGTCTTTATTGAAACTAAAGACCATGACATCTGGTCCCATTATTTCATGACAAATAGATGGGAAAACAGTAGAAATAGTGACAGACTTTATTTTTTGGGGGCTCCAAAATCACTGCAGATGGTGATTACAGCCGTGAAATTAAAAGATGCTTGTTCCTTGGAAGAAAAGTTATGACAAAACTAGACACCATGTTAAAAAACAGAGACATTACTATGCCAACAAGGGTTCATCTAGTCAAAGGTATAGTTTTTCCAGTAGTCATGTATGGATGTGAGAGTTGGACTATAAAGAAAGCTGAGCACTGAAGAATTGATGCTTTTGAACTGTGGTGTTGGAGAAAACTCTTGAGAGCCCCTTGGACAGCAAGGAGATCCAACCAGTCTATCCTAAAGGAAACCAGTCCTGAATATTCATTAGAAGGACTGATGTTGAAGCTGAAACTGCAATACTTTGGCCACCTGATGCGAAAAACTGACTCATTAGAAAAGACCCTGAGGCTGGGAATGATTGAAGGGAGAAGGAAAAGGGGATGACAGAGGATGAGATGGTTGGATGGCATCAACGACTCAACTGACATGAGTTTGAGTAAGCTCCGGAAATTGATGGACGGAGAGGCCTGGCATGCTGCAGTCCATGGGCTCACAAAGATTCAGACATGACTGAGTGACTGAACTGAACTGTACTGATTGAATCTATTCAGTCTTTCTTTCCTATTCATTTCACTAATAAGTTAACAGAAGTGAAATATGTTTTTGTTTTATGTCACCATAAATAAAGAGGAATTAAATAGTTATAGATGTTTTGCAGAGGCTTTCTACTCATTATTTGCATTAATATTCTCTGAAGTCATACTATATCACTGTTGAATACTATGCTAATATAAAATATACAGTAGGTAAATACTTGAAGTTATGGAGCAAGAAGAGATCTGGATATCATAACCAATAGTTTTCAACCCTGTCTGTAGGTTGAAATCACTCTATGAAAGCACAACTCTCAGTGGTAGGCCTTGGTTTCTCCATAGATGATTCTAATCATTGGCGATAGCTTGGCACTACTAGTATAATTAATCTGCCCTACTCTGAATTTTTGGAAATAAAGATTCCCAGAGGTTATGTCTTCATTCAAGGCTTTCAAACTAGTGCCAGTTGGAAATTATAATATGTTATTTCTGATGTCAAAGTGTGAAACCTGACAAAATAAATCATGAAAATAAAGCTGATATTGTAATCCATGCCTTGAGACACTCATATTGCTAGTTGATTTAGGTTGTGGTTGCAATATTTAGATTAAATGTTGTTTAGTCACTAAGTCGTGTCTGACTCTTGAGACCCCATGGACTGTAGCTCACCAGGCCCCTCTGCCCATGGGATTTCCCAGGCAAGAACACTAGAGTGGGTTGCCATTTCCTTCCCCATTAGATTAAATAATTCACCTTAAAACATTCTGATTCCTGTGTATCAAGCATCAAGAAATAATTACCTATGGGCCAAATTGAGCCTGTCACACATTTTGTATGGCCTGTGAGCTATGAATTGCTTTTGTATTTTTAATTAGTTAACAAAATTTTTAGGAAGAATAATATGTGGTACATATGAAAATTATATGTAATGAAGATTCAGCATCTGTGAATAAAATTTTATTAGAAGATTCATTCTTATTCACTCTAGTACTATCTGTGTTTACTTCCATGTCACAATTTGAGTAGTTATAACAGAGATTACTGTGCCCATAAAGCATAACCTGTTTACGTTATGGCCTGTTGCAGAAAATATTTACCAAATCTTGTTTTATAACAAGGAATTAAAAGTTCTGGATCTGTGCAAATTAGTGGGTGTGCTGTGTATGTAACCGTGCAGCATATGGAGTGGTTGAATGCATTCTTGTGTGTGCTCCTCTGTATTCCTTTAATGACACTCATTATTCTATTTGACTTTAATTGTGTTCTTGAGTTGATATGTNGTAGTCTATTCCTTCTCCAGTGGGTGTGCTGTGTATGTAACCGTGCAGCATATGGAGTGGTTGAATGCATTCTTGTGTGTGCTCCTCTGTATTCCTTTAATGACACTCATTATTCTATTTGACTTTAATTGTGTTCTTGAGTTGATATGTTAAAGATTAATGACACATTTATACTAAATCAAGATTCACAGAAACAAGAAGAAAAAGCAGAGAATAGAAGGCAGAATGGTTAAGATTTTGTTTTCATTTTTCTTTTTCTTCTCGAGAACTTCTTAGGATTTTATATGTAAGGGATTTAAGCAGTTATAACAAACTTCCCAGAGGATGCATAACTCTGCCACAAACGTCATAAAGCTGACAGGACACCTATGCTATACTAAGTGGAAAAATATGACAAGCTGATGGGCCATGTTAGTCATTTGGGGTTTAATTGAGTATGAGTATACATAATATTTCGGAAAAGGCAATGACACCTCACTCCAGTACTCTTGCATGGAAAATCCCATGGACGGAGGAGCCTGCTGGGCTGCAGTCCATGGGGTCGCAAAGGTTGGACCTGACTGAAGTGGTTTAGCAGCAGCAGCGGCAGCATACATAATATTTGCATATGTCTCTAGCTGAGAAAGATAACTTCAAAACTGGGTGCTTGATGAGATAGTAGTGATTGTCACAAAACAATGTGGGTCTCTGTCCCCAAAGCAAGATATTATATGTTAATAGATATAAACTATTGAAGGGCTTCCTGTACAAATGTTGCTACTAAGTAATCAACATTTCCAGTGGTTAACATGGGATGGAGAGGACAGTTCCCTGTTGGTTATGTGAATATGAGTCAACTTGTTACCCATTATAAACAACAACAGCAACAATAACAATAATAACAATAGGGGCAGCATCAAACACTACTTATACAAAACTCATTGAAACCCTTACAGACACCCTACAAGGTAGAGGCTATTTCTCTGTGTTATGTACACTGGTTCCAAATAGGAAAAGGAAAAGGAGTAAGTACGTCAAGGCTGTATATCGTCACCCTGCTTATTTAACTTATATGCAGAGTGCATCATGAGAAACCGTGGGCTGGAGGAAGCACAAGCTGGAATCAAGATTGCCAGGAGAAATATCAACAACCTCAGATATACAGATGACACCACCCTTATGGCAGAAAGTGAAGAGGAACTAAAGAGCCACTTGATGAAAGTGAAAGAGGAGAGTGAAAAAGTTGGCTTAAAGCTCAACATTCAGAAAACTAAGATCATGGCATCCCATCCCATCACTTCATGGCAAATAGATGGGGAAACAGTGGCTGACTTTATTTTTCTGGGCTCCAGAATGACTGTGGATGGTGATTGCAGCAATGAAATTAAAAGACATTTGCTCCTTGGAAGGAAAGTTATGACCAACCTAGACAGCACATTAAAAAGCAGAGACATCACTTTGCCAAAAAGGTCCATCTAGTCAAGGCTATGGTTTTTCTAGTAGTCATGTATGAATGTTAGAG
>SJYV01046950.1:486193-500421 GCA_006410875.1 Neotragus pygmaeus
TGAAAGTGAAAGAGGAGAGTGAAAAAGTTGGCTTAAAGCTCAACATTCAGAAAACTAAGATCATGGCATCCCATCCCATCACTTCATGGCAAATAGATGGGGAAACAGTGGCTGACTTTATTTTTCTGGGCTCCAGAATGACTGTGGATGGTGATTGCAGCAATGAAATTAAAAGACATTTGCTCCTTGGAAGGAAAGTTATGACCAACCTAGACAGCACATTAAAAAGCAGAGACATCACTTTGCCAAAAAGGTCCATCTAGTCAAGGCTATGGTTTTTCCAGTGGTCATGTATGGATGTGAGAGTTGGACTATAAGGAAAGCTGAGTGCTAAAGAATTGATGCTTTTGAGCTGTGGTATTGGAGAAGAATCTTGAGAGTCCCTTGGACTGCAAGGAGATCCAACCAGTCCATCCTAAAGGAGACCAGTCCCAGGTGTCCATTGGAAGGACTGATGTTGAAGCTGAAACTCCAATACTTTGGCCACCTCATGTGGAGAGCTGACTCATTTGAAAAGACCCTGATGCTGGGAACAATTGAGGGCAGGAGAAGAAGTGGAAGACAGAGGATGAGATAGTTGGATGGCATCACTGACTCAATGGACATGGGTTTGTGGGGACTCCGGAAGTTGGTGATGGACAGGAAGGCCTGGCATGCTATGATTCATGGGGTCACAAAGAGACTGAGCGACTGAACTGAACTGAACTGGTGTGCACTGTACATCATATAATACAGATGAGGAAAATAAAACACAGACATGTCAAGTAGATTGACCAAGGTCATACAACTAGGAAAAGGAAGAATATGATTTGGAAGGAAGAAGGCAATTTGACTGCACTTTTTGCTCTTAAATATCTTTCACTTCTTAAACTACAGATTACATAGCAGTTACATTAAACATCAGAATCATGTTTTAGAAAATAAGAAAAAAATATGATTCAAGATATGACTTTTTTTCAAGGGATTTGAAAACATGCGTAGATAAATAAGTAGAAAAAGTTATTTTGGCTTTTTAAACTGAAAAACAGGAATTCTACTATTGGGACTATCTCTCAGGATACAGACAGTTAGGTGTGTGAGCTTTTTCTAAGGAAAACAGAACACTCTAAGCTTATAATAAAATGGTTACTTTTCCTCTTAACTTGTTAAAAAAAAAAAGACTACTTTTCACATTAGACAACCTGAGCATAAGGCAATATTTTTCTGGTTTTATCTTTGATAATCTGATACTGCCCCTGGAGATAAAATTCACAAAAAGGCCTCAGTTGTTTTAACTCTAGTTCACACTGAATTTGTTAATTACTATGTAAATCTTCCAGTCAGTTACTTCCAGAGCCGTCTGCTTATACTACGCTGTGATTCTCTGTATTTGGCTCTTGCTTCAGTTTTTCATGTTGGCAATTTACTCATGACCTCAACATTCTAATGGATCTAAGAAGGGTTGTAGATTTTCAATTTTTTGTCTTTATCTGAAGTGAGAACAGAAGTGATGGCTTCAAAGCTCTGTACATGTGGCAGCAGATACCACCTCTTCTTCACTTTTAAGTCATTTACAATTAACTTATTTGTGCCTATCTTCCTATGACAGTTCTCATATATGACATTTCTCATTTATGAGTATATCATATATACTCATAAGTATAATTTATACTTATAAATTGACATTTTAAATGTAGTATAAATTAGTAAACTATTTTAATATATTTCTGGTAATGTTCATTTTTTCCCCCCCTAATTTAGACATTTAGAGAAATTTCAGCTAGCAATCTCAACTTGGAAACAAAATTAAATATTTGAGCTGAATTGTAAAATATTTATGGCTTTAGTGGCNATTATAACAAAAATCCTTCAATTTGAAGAAAATCCAAGTTCATTCCTAGCTTTACTCCCCTGAGAAATGCACTTTTTTATCATATTTGTTTATTGTTTGATAGGCAATGAACAGTGAGTGACCTCTGGGCACACTTTGTGGTTTAGTTTCTAAAAGACATTCTTTTCCTTTCCTTATCGTTTTATTGTGTTCTTCCTCTAAAATATCCCTGAAAGATTGACTTAACTCTGCGTGCCCTTTGAGGACAGATCCAGGACCAATGGATGAGATTGACAGGCAGATTTTGGCTCAACCTCAGAAAAGATGTTTTTGGAAACATTCCAAAAACTGGAAAAGACAAGTTTCCTGGATAAATAGCAAGTTCCCTGTCTTTGGCGGTGTTTAGAGAGAGATTAGATCTGATTTTCTGCCTTAGTAACCTAGCCATCTTTTTTCATTTTGATTCCCAGCAATTCTTATTCATCGGGAGTTACTGAGTTAGACAGTACAGTCTCTAACACACAGTGAGATTTGTCAGCAATTTATTGGTATGGGAAGAGTCTTCCCTCAAGAAGCAGGTAGAGTCAAAGCAATCTTGAGAATGAAGAACAAAGCTGAAAGTGTCATGCTTTCTGACTGCAAACTGTACTACAAATCTCCAGTAGTCAACAGTATGGTGTTAGGGCTTTCCCTAGTGGAGCAGTATTTAAAAATCTGCCTTCCAATGCAGGGGACGTGAATTCAGTCCCTGGTTGAGGAATTAAGATCCCACATGCTACTGGGCTACTGAGCCCACGCACTGCAACTAGAGAACCCTGCGTGCCATAATGAAGAGCCTGCACACCACAGTGAAAGAGCCCATGTGCCGCAGCTAAGACCTGACTCAGCCAAAAACAAAACAAGAAGACCAGTGTGGTACTGGCACAGAAACAGACACAGAGACTGATGGAAGAGAATAAACAGCCCAGAAGCAAATCCACATTTATATGGGCAATTACTCTACAACAGAGGAGGCAAGACTACACAGTGGGGAAAAGATAGCCCCTTCAGTGAATGGTGTTGGAAAACTAGACAGCTACATGCAAAAGAATCAAACTGGACTACTTTCTCACACTGCTTACAAAAATAACTCCAAGTAGACTAAAGATGTAAAATGTAAGACCTGTGAAAGCATTGAATTCCTAGAAGAAAACATAGGCTGTTTGACATTGGTCTTAGCAATTTTTTTGGGATATGTATCCTCAGGGTATATAGTCCTATTTGTTTACTTTTGCTTTTACAAAGGACTATATCAAACTCAAAAGCCTTTGCACAATGAAGGAAACGATCCACAAGATGAAAAGGCAACCCACTGAATGGGAGAAGATATTTGCAAATAATATATCCAATAATGGGTTAATATCCAAAATCTACAAAAAGCTCATATATTTTAACATAAAAAAAAAAAAGAAACAGTTCTATTTAAAAATGGGCAGAGGACCTGAATAGACATTTTCCCCAAAGAAAACATACAGATGCCCTATGCTAATGCTAAGTCACTTCAGTCGTGTCCGACTCTGTGCGACCCCATAGACGGCAGCCCACCAGGGNTTCCATGTTAATTCCTACTTCAAGATTTCACTCTTACTCTTTCAAAGCCCTGGACCTCTCTTGTTCTGTTTTTATATTTTCTCATTATATTTTAGGTTCCATGAAGTGCACTAGTTTATCTCATTTATTTCTTTCTGTTAATGCCTAGAACAAGTACTGAGACATAATGAAGGTTAGTTGATTTATTTTAAATGGAGAGAAATAAATATATTTATCTAATTGCATACTGGGAAGAGGGCTTCCCAGGTGGCTCAGTGGTAAAGAATTTGCCTGCCAATGCAGAAGATATGAGTTTGATTGCCTTTGTGGATCACAGCTTTGTCATGGCAAAAGGGTTTTGCACAATTTGGTGAATCTATGAGTGATGCTGTGCAGGGCTGCCCATGATGGACAGGTCGCAGTGAAGAATTCTGACAAAATGTGGTCCTCTGGAAGAGGAAATGTCAATGCACTCCAGTATTCTTGCCTAGAGAACCCCATGGACAGTGTGAAAAGGCAAAAAATATGACACTGAAAGATAACCCCTACCTCCAGGTTAGAAGGTGTCCAATGTGCTACTGGGGAAATGTGGAGGGCAATTACTAATAGCTTCAGAATGAATGAAGTGGGTGGGCCAGAGTGGAAGTGGGCTCAGTTGTGGATGTGTCTAATGGTGAAAATAAAGTCTGATGCTGTAAAGAATAATATTGCATAGGAACCTGGAATGTTAGGTCCATGAATCAAGGTAAATTGCCTGTGGTCAAACAGGACATGGCAAGATGAACATCTACATCTTGGGAATCAGTGAACTAATGGGATGGGAATGGGCAAATTTAATTCAGATGAGCATTGTATCTACTACTGTAGGCAAGATTTCCTGGGAAGAAGTGAAGTAGCTCTCACAGTCAACAAAAAGATAAAAAATTCAGTACTTGTGTGCAGTCTTAAAATTGACAGAATAATGTGTGTTTGTTTCTGAGCTGTGGCTCAGAGGGTAAAGCTTCTGGCTGCAATGCAGGAGACCTGGATGCGATCCCTGGGTCAGGAAGATCCCCTGGAGAAGGAAATGGCAACCCACTCTGGTACTCCTGCCAGGAAAATCCCATGGATGGAGAAGCCTAGTAGCCCCAGTCCATGGGGTCGCAAAAAGTCAGACATGACTGAGTGACTTCACTTTTCCGAGGTAAACTATTTGACACCAGAGTAATACAAGTCTAAGCCACAAATACTGATGCTGAAGAAGCTGAAGTTAAATGGTTCTATGAAGATCTACAACACCTTCTAGAACTAATAGCAAAGAGGATGTCATTTTCATCATAGGGGTTTGGAATGCCAAATTAGGAGGTCAAGAGATCCCCAGACTAACAGGCAAATTTGTATTGGTGTGTAAAAGGAAACATGGTTCTTCCAAAACACAAGAGACTTCACACGTGGATATCATCAGATGATCAATACCGAAATCAGATTATTTATGTTCTTTGCAGCCAGAGATGGAGAAACTCTATAGAAACAGCATAAAAAAGACCTGGAAATGACTTTGGCTCAGATCATGCGCACCTTATTGTTAAATTCATACTTGACGAAAGTAGGGAAAACCACTAGGCCATTCAAGTATGACATGACTCAAATCTCTTATGAGTATACAGTGGATGTGATAAATATATTCAAGAGATTAGACCTGATAGAAAGAGTGCCTGAAGAACTATGGATGGATGTTCATAACATTGCACAAGAGACAGTGACCAAAATCATCTCAAAGAAAAAGAAAATGAAAGAAGGCAAAGTAGTTGTCTGAGGAGGTTTTACAAATAGCTGAAGAAAAACATGAAGTGAAAGGCAGGGGAGAAAGGGGAATGTATACCGAACTGAGTGAAGAGTTGCAGAGAATAGATAGGAGAGGTAAGAAAGACTTCTTAAACAAACAATGCAAATAAATAGAGGAAAGCAATAGAATGGGAAAGACTAGAGATCTGTTCAAGAAGACTGGATATATCAAGGGACCATTTCATGCAAATGTGGGCACAATAAAGGACAGAAATGGTAAGGATCTAAGAGAAAAAGATGAGATTGTGAAGAGGGGGTAATAATACACAAAACTATACAAAAAAGGTCTCAATGAACCTCTGATGGTGTGGTCACTCATCTAGACACAGATATCCTGGAGTGTGAAGTCAAGTAACCCTTAGAAAGCACTACTATGATCAAAACTACTGCAGGAGATGGAATTCCAACTGAGCTATTTAAAATCCTAAAAGATGATGCTGTGAAAGTGCTGCACTCAATATGTCAGCAAATTTGGAAAACTCAGCAGTGACCACAGGACTGGAAAATGTCAGTTTTCATTCCAATCCCAAAGAAAGGCAATGCCAAAGAATGTTTTAACTACCACACAGTTGCACTTATTTCACATGCTAGCAATGTAATGTTCAAAATCCTTCAAGCTAGGCTTCAGCAGTATATGAACTGAGAACTTCCAGATGTATGGGCTGTATTTAGAAAAGGCAGAGCAACCAGAGATGAAACTGCCAACATTCATTGGATCAAAGAAATAGCAAGGAAATTCTAGGAAAACTTCTGCTTCATTGACTATGATAAAGCCTTTGACAGCGTGGATCACGACAAACTGTGGAATATTCTTAAAGAGATGGGAATACCAAACCACTTGACCTGCCTCTTGAGAAACCTGTATGTAAGTCAAAAAGCAACAGTTAGAACTGAACATGGAACAATTGACTGTTTCAAAATTGGGGAAAGAGTATGTCAAGGCTATATAATGTCACCCTGCTTATTTAATTTTGGTGCAGAGTACATCATGCAAAATGCCAAGTTGATTGGTTGGAGAAATGTAAACAACCTCATATAGGAAGATGATACTATTTTAGTATCAGAAAGTGAAAAGGAACTAAAGAGCCTCTTGATGAAAGTGAAAGAGGAGAGTGAAAAAGGTGGGTTGAAACTCAACATTAAAACAACTAAATTCTGGCATCTGGTCCCATCACTTTATGGCAAGAAGAAGGAAAAAAAGTGGAAACAATGACAGATTTTATTTTATTGGGCTGCAAAATCACTGTGGATGGTGACTAGCAGTCATAAAATTAAAAGATGCTTGCTCCTTGGAAGGAAAGATATGCCAAAACTAGACAGTGTAGAGGCAACAATTTGCTGACACAGTTTCATATAGTCAAAGCTATGGTTTTTCTGGTCATCATGTATGGATGTGAGAGCTGTACCATAAAGAAGGCTGGTCCCTGAAGAATTAATGCCTTTGAATTGTGGTGCTGGAGAAGACTCTTGAGAGTCTGCAAGGAGATCAAGCCAGTCAGTCCTAAAGGAAATCAAACCAAAATATCCATTGGATGGACTGCTACTGAAGCTCCAATACTTTGGACACTTGATGTGAAGAGCTGACTTATTGGGGAAAAAAAAAAACAAACCTGAAAGACTGAAGGCAAAAGAAAAAAGAAGTTTCAGAGGATGAGGTATTTAGATAACATCACTGACTCACTAAATATGAATTTAAGCAAACTCCATGAAATATTGGTGGACAGAAGATCCTGCAAGTTGCAGTTCATGGGGAAACCATGAGTGACCTGACTTAGGGACTGAATAACAACTGTACCTGAGAAGGCAATAAATTATAAAAGGTAAAAACTGATAAACATTGAGAACCAACTGAAAGCTCCAACAGAGATGATGAAATCCAGTCTGTCTACATTCCAGCTGCAAATAAAATCCTTTGCCTCACAATTAAGAATGCACAGGAGTACTTCTGTGACAGAAATGACTATTCTGTAAAATAAGTTTAAGCTATTTTAGCTTGTATTTGAAATCATGGAAATCACAAAAACAAGAAATTTTTAATAGTAAAAAAAGCTTAGGGCACACTTTGCAACTGAGGAAATGTTATTTTGGTAGGTCATATTTAGAGAGAGAATGGATAAAAGAAAATTGCAGAAAGCTTACAGTGAGGTTAGGGGTTTAAACATGAAGCTAATGATCAGGTCACTGGAAAGATGTAGATGACTTTCCAAACAGCAGAAACTTTGAAAGATAGTGGAAATTAGAATCACATTAAATCATTTTCTACTGAAGCAAGATGTTTCAATAAAGTAAACATAAGGTAAATATATCTGTGGAGACTTGTATAAAGTCTCGGAGGTAGAATTAGGCTTTTTACTTGTCAACACTATTTACTTCCTGTGGTCTATCGTTATGTAATTTTGGAGTCAGTTATCCAGCAACTTTTAAGTGCATATCTATATTATATATAGAGAACATGATAGGAGAAATAAAACTCCAATGAAATATTGCAAACAAAAAGTTAAGATGAGGATACTCATAATCCAATTAAATGAATCAGTCTTTTAGATTGGAACTGGGTTTTCTTGGAACTGTACCTTAAAGCTCGGTTGTTCATACTAACACAGGGTAAAAATATTCAGGGATCGACATTTAGGAGGAACTTGGCACCACTGGTAAGGTGTATGTGTACTTTTGGGCTGTTGCCCATAGAGTTTTCAGTAAGCCAAAGCACATAAAAGGAATAGAAGCAACTTTGGCTGAATCACATTTGAAACAAGCAGAATCTGCCAACTCTGGAAGCAGAGGCAAAGGCTGCAATAATAATAAAGTAGGAGCACAGCTTTTCAGTCCTTTCCAAACAAAGGGGGCTTAGACAGAAATAACTCTTTTCAGCATCCGGACTGAAAGAATGTTGTCTTTGCCCACCCACTCTATTCATCTGATCTCACCACCTTGACTTTCACAACTAGTTTGTATATATGTCTGGACACAGTCTATTGTCTTTTAGCAAGCTGAAATTGAGTATCCATAGAGAGACATTTTAGCAATTACAGACTTTGCTGATTTGTAGCACATGTGGAGAATGAACCTAATAACTTTAGAAGATGTGACCTAAAATTAGTTTGCCTTTGTAATGCTTTCAGTTCTTATGTTTTATATCACCCTTAATTGCTCAGCTCGTGCTATGGAAACCTAGTGCCCATGGGACCACCAGTGTATTGTTGTTGTTTTTGTTGACTCACTAAGCTGGGTCCAACTCTTTGCAACCCCTTGGACTGCAGCATGCCAGGCTTCCCTGCCCTTCACTATCTCCTGGAGTTCGCTCAAATTCATTCCTTTGTCTGTNCTATGGAAACCTAGTGCCCATGGGACCACCAGTGTATTGTTGTTGTTTTTGTTGACTCACTAAGCTGGGTCCAACTCTTTGCAACCCCTTGGACTGCAGCATGCCAGGCTTCCCTGCCCTTCACTATCTCCTGGAGTTCGCTCAAATTCATTCCTTTGTCTGTTATGGTATCCAACCATATCATCCTCTGTCACCTTCTTTTTTCTTCAGTCTTCCCCAGCATCAAGATCTTTTCCAGTGAGTCAGCTCTTCTCATTAGGTGTGTATCCTGTTTAATTCTGAATCAGGACATGTCTTCCTTCTGATCACTACTGCTTGGTACAACTAATGAATATAAAAAGAGTTGAATTTCCCTTTTCCCTCTTGTCTTTGAAATTCCAGAGGATGTGCTGGATGACTCAAGTTGTGAGGCAACAATAATACTTTTCTCCCTGTATCTTTTGCACAGAACATCAAGTGCAAAAAGATGAGGAATGGACCATCTTCTTCCATATAAATAAATAAGAATGTCACAGATATCAGCAATTACAGCCCTCCACGTGAGCCAGTGAACCCTGAGGAAACTTCGAAAAGAAAGCCATCTAGCAACCACCAGACTGCAGAAACTCCCTATGGTGAGCCCTGAGGAAACTCAGGGTGTGAAAACACAGGATACTAGCCTCAAACAGTTGAGGTCCATATCAAGAAATGATTTCAGTGAGCTGATACTCTTGCATATTCCCATATATAGAAAGGCACTAAATTCCTTAACTTGAGATGTTTGGTTTTCTTTAATTAACAGCAATTTTTTGATGTTTCAACTACCTGCCCTTTGTTGAAAAACTCCCATATATCCTGGCACACCCATCAGCTCCTTTGAGCAATATTTTAGAGCTATCTGAAATGCTGTCTCCTGGGCTGCAGTCCTCATTTTGCCCCAAATAAAATTTAATTTACAACTCTCACTTTGTGCTTTTTTGTTTAAGTCAGTGAGGGAGAGCAAAAGAGTGTATGCCTTCAGAAAGTACAACCTTGAGCTGTCACAAGCAAATTACATCCTGATCTAGAGGACATTTGATGTGTAAATAGTAAGATGGAAGTTGCCAAACACCTAGATAATCTCACAAAATTTAATGCTACAGATTTCAATTTTGTTACATTCTCCACTAATGTTTGGCTGTGAGCCTCTACTGAGTCACTTTATTCTTTGTTCTTTAAATTTTCCATTTAATGTGTAGACAAAAAAAGCAGAACAGTGCCAATACATAAGCATATTTATTTTCTAAGAAAAAATAGGAAACTGAAATTTCAATAATGGAAGAATATGATACAGATGATAATTTTATAATAATTTATTCATTTGATAAATGAACATTCACTCATTCAATAGATATTAACTGAGCCTATACTGTGTACCATGGCTATTTCAGACTCTTGAGACACTGGTGAAAAAGGAAACTCTCTGCTTTCAGGTTTTACATTCTCTTATGAGTGGGGAAAGGGAAAGACATTAACATGTACATTCATGATTTGTCAGTGAGTGATATGAACTAATGGAAAAATAAAGCCAAGTAAGAGAGCAAGTGACACAGATGTAATACTACACAGAGAGCAATGCAGAATTTGATACTGAGAAGAAACACTTCCTAAAATTAATACAGATAAGCTTCTGCTGATGGTTGCATTATTTCTCCAATCTCTCTTTGTGATGCTTTATGTATCAACTTGACTGAGCCAAGGAATGCCCAAACAGCTGATGAAACATTATTTCCAGGTGAGTCTTGAATGTGGTTTTAGAAGAGATTAGAATTTGGATGTATAGAATGAGTAAAGCAGATTGCACTCCCTTAATATGGTGGACATCATCCAATCTAATTGAGGGCCTGAATCAAACAAAAAGGCAGGTGAAGGTTAAATTTGTTTTCTGATTGACTGTTGAGCTAGAATATCAATGTTCACTTGGCTGTGGTTCTCTTGATTCTTAGGACCTCACACTCAGGGGGGAATTTAAACCATTAGATCTCTGGCTGTTTGATGTTTTCAATTATGCTACTAAAATGTTGGCTTAAAACAACATTAAAAAAAACTAAGATCATGCATCTGGTCACATCACTTCATGGAAAATAGAAGGGAAAACAATGGAAATGATAAGAGACTTTATTTTCTTGGACTCCAAAATCACTGCAGATGGTGACTGCAGCCATGAGATTAAAAGATGCTTGCTCCTTGGAAGAAAAACTATGACAAGCCCAGACAGTGTATTAAAAAGAAGAGATATTACTTTGCCAACAAAGATCTGTATAGTCAAAGCTATGTTTTGTTTTTTTTTTTTTCATTTGTCATGGATGGATGTGAGAGTTGGACCATAAAGATATCTGGGCACCAAAAAATTGATGTTTTTGAACTGTGGTGTTGGAGAAGATTCTTGAGAGTCTTTGGACAGCAGGGAGACCAAATCAGTCAATTGTAAAGGAAATCAGTCCTTGAATATTCATTGGAAGCACTGATGCTGAAGCTGAAGTTCCAATACTTTGACCACCTGTTGTGAAGAGTGGACTCAATAGAAAAGACTCTAATGCTGAGAAAGATTGAAGGCAGGGGGAAAAGGGGGTGACAGACAATAAGATGGTTGGATGGCGTCACTGACTCACTGGATTTGAGTTTGAGCAAAGTCCAGGAAATGGTGAAGAACAGGGAAGCCTGGCATGCTACAGTCCATGGGGTCACAAAGAGTCAGACGTGACCGAGCCCCTGAACAACAACTGGCTTTCCCAGATCTCTAGTCTGCAGACAGGAGATGGAGGGAATTCTCAGTTTCCATAATCTATCTCTTTCTCTGTCTCTTTATCTTCTCCACTGGTGCTGTTTCTCTGGATAACTGTGACTAATATACTCCCAAATTTTTCCACTTATGTAATCAAAAAATGCCACACAGAATTGAAGATTTAGAAGCATTAAGAAAGGAGACAGTATGAGAGGCTTCCTACCTTTGTTCATTTTGTTGTCTTGTTCCTTTAAATTTCAATGTTTCCTTCTGCTAAAGTGAAATTGACAAATAAAATTTTAATAAATGTAAAGCAGGCAGTGTGGTAATTTACGCACATTTTTATTGTAAGAGGACTTCCCACGTGACTCTAGTGGTAATCAGTCTACTGCCAGTACAGGAGATGCAAGAGACACAGTTCAATTCCTGGGTCAGGAAGACCTTAGAGTTGTAAATGGCAACCCAACTTCAATATTCTTGCCTGGAAAATGCCATGGACAGAGGAGCTTAGAGGGCTTCAGTCCATGGGGCCGCAAAGAGTCAGAACATGTGTGAGTGACTAAGTACACACTGAGTGAACTTCCACCATCAAGTAATTCCCACCATCAATTGATAAACACAGCAATCACTTAACATATTTATTTTTTAACCTTTTAATGTATGTACTGTCAACAAAGTTCTAAAGAGCAATATTTCCAGTCCTCATAAATGACTATTATAATCCTTTAAAACCGTGTCTCTTACCACACTTAATAGTAATTTGAGAAAATTAACTTATCAACATTCCCTTAAACCTTATTTTATCTCTATAACTCTATTTTCATAAACTGTTTCTCCAAGAAAAAAATCCTTGTAGATTACATTCAGGAAAAACAACTGTATCAGTCTTGAAAAACTTTAACTAAAATAATTTTAGAAAATAGCACACTGAAAGGTCATGAATGTTTCATAAGTGAATAAGTACTAGATAGATTTAATGGACTGAATAGTTTCAGGTCAGAATTATTTTGAAATAAATTGTTCTTAGTAAATCTACTTAATATGAAATAGGCTTTGAAGAAATTTTTCACTTATAGAAGATTGTACATATATCCTCTGTGCCTTATTTTGCTCATCTGTATTAAGAATAGATGAATAACACATTTGGCTTAATGATCTAAAAATATGGGTGGATATATCATGAAGGTAAAAATCCTTGAACTTTTGTTTGATATTGATATAGTAACAATATTAACAAACAAATANATCCTCTGTGCCTTATTTTGCTCATCTGTATTAAGAATAGATGAATAACACATTTGGCTTAATGATCTAAAAATATGGGTGGATATATCATGAAGGTAAAAATCCTTGAACTTTTGTTTGATATTGATATAGTAACAATATTAACAAACAAACACTGCTGTATTCACTTGAGATATTGTTTTCATGAGCAGGAATAAGTTTAGCTCATGACATTCACATGGATATTTTATTGGGATTTTTATTTTCTTACTGTAGCTTCAGTATTTTGGAAATATTATGAGAATTTTGTATTGCTGCACTTTTTCAAAGATAAAATGATTTCTGGAGTAAACATTCATGCAACATGTTTTCCTTTCCTAAGTCAGCATAGAGGAAAAAAAAAAATTAACAGAGAGTAGGAGATGTGTGAGTCCCACCACCTGTGGTACAGAGATTTCTCATGGAAGAAGAAAAAAAAAATTCAAAAGCAAGCTAAAGGGTCTGGTGTTACGTCTCAAGAAGTGACTACATGTGACAGCAAATCATGCTCACCATTCTGTCTTTCCCGATGGCAGCTTCCCTGCCATGTTGAAGAGGTCTACTGCATTCTTGTCCTTGAGTCTCAATGTAAAAGTCCTTACAGAGTCTAAGGTATAAGCCAAGTCTGACGGTAGAAGGCAGAGATGAACTGTATTATACCTGTCATGCTCTTGTGATGTTTAGTAATTAGCAAATTGATTTTCAATTAATAAAATAACAAGAGAGGTTGGGTTCTAATTAGTGTATGACAACTTTAGGGATGATAATATATGAAAGTTCAAAAAATGTTCCTTGCATTATAAGTCATTCATCAATACTTATGCTTCTGAGATAACTGAGTTAGAGAAATTGCTCTTTAAAATATTAACCTAATTTAGCCAACACATGTTACCCTAGACTTTAAAGAAAAAAAATTTATAGTAAAAAGTCTGTGTTAACTATAGGCTTTAATAATTAAACCCACAAAATAAACATGTGCTGATTTCAGTTCAGTTCAGTTCAGTCGCTCAGTCGTGTCTGACTCTTTGCGACCCCATGAATTGCAGCACGCCAGGCCTCCCTGTTCATCACCCTCTCTCGGCGTTCACTCAGACTCATGTCCATCGAGTCTGTGATGCCATCCAGCCATCTTATCCTCAGTCGTCCCCTTCTCCTCCTGCCCCCAATCCCTCCCAGCATAAGAGTCTTTGCCAATGAGTCAACTCTTCGCATGAGGTGGCCAAAGTACTGGAGTTTCAGCTTCAGCATCATTCCTTCCAAAGAAATCCCAGGGTTGATCTCCTTCAGAATGGACTGGTTGGATCTCCTTGCAGTCCAAGGGACTCTCAAGAGCCTTCTCCAACACCACAGTTCAAATACATCAATTCTTTGGTGCTCAGCCTTCTTCACAGTCCAACTCTCACATCCATACATAGACCACAGGAAAAACCATAGCCTTGACTAGATGGACCTTAGTTGACAAAGTAATGTCTCTGCTCTTGAATATACTATCTAGGTTGGTTATACCTTTTCTTCCAAGGAGTAAGCATCTTCTAATTTCATGGCTGCAGTCACCATCTGCAGTGATTTTGGAGCCCCCCCAAAATAAAGTCTGACACTGTTTCCACTGTTTCCCCATCTATGTCCCATGAAGTGATGGGACTGGATACCATGATCTTTGTTTTCTGAATGTTGAGCTTTAAGCCAACTTTTTC
>SJYV01046950.1:502567-585141 GCA_006410875.1 Neotragus pygmaeus
TGTATTCTTGCCACCTCTTCTTAATATCTTCTGCTTCTGTTAGGTCCAGACCATTTCTGTCCTTTATCAAGCCCATCTTTGCATGAAATGTTCCCTTGGTATCTCTAATTTTCTTAAAGAGATATCTAGTCTTTCCCATTCTGTTCTTTTCCTCTATTTCTTTGCCTTGATAGCTGAAGAAGGCTTTCTTATCTCTTCTTGCTATTCTTTGGAACTCTGCATTCAGATGCTTATATCTTTCCTTTTCTCCTTTGCTTTTCTCCTCTATTCTTTTCACAGCTATTTGTAAGGCCTCCCCATACAGCCATTTTGCTTTTTTGCATTTCTTTTTCATGGGGATGATCTTGATCCCTGTCTCCTCTACAATGTCATGAAACATCATTCCATAGTTCATCAGGCACTCTATCTATCAGATCTAGGCCCTTAAATCTATTTCTCACTTCCACTGTATAATCATAAGGGATTTGATTTAGGTCATACCTGAATGGTCTCGGGTTTTCCCCTACTTTCTTCAGTTTAAGTCTGAATTTGGTAATAAGGTATTCATGATCTGAGCCACCGTCAGCTCCTGGTCTTGTTTTTGTTGACAATATAGAGCTTCTCCATCTTTGGCTGCATAGAATATAATCAGTCTGATTCCGGTGTTGACCATCTGGTGATGTCCATGTGTAGAGTCTTCTCTTGTGTTGTTGGAAGAGGGTGTTTGCCATTACCAGTGCATTTTCTTGGCAAAACTCTACTAGTCTTTGCCCTGCTTCATTCCATATTCCAAGGCCAAATTTGCCTGTTACTCCAGGTGTTTCTTGACTTCCTACTTTAGCATTCCAGTTGCCTATAATGAAAAGGACATCTTTTTTTGGTGTTAGTTCTAAAAGGTCTTGTAGGTCTTCATAAAACTGTTCAACTTCAGCTTCTTCAGCATTACTGGTTGGGGCGTAGACTTGGATGACTGTGATATTCAATGGTTTGCCTTGGAAACGATTTCAGGTTAATGGAAGTATGACTAGGAAAATGGCCAAATCTGTAAGATAGTCTTTTAAACATTTTCTACAGACCATTATTTTAGTGAGGCATAATACAGGTGACTCACTGCCAGCTACTGTCCCATGTGTCCTTAAACAGTCACCTGGTGGACAGTAGCCTAGTGGGAATACAGAGACTCCCCTTATCTTCATAATTGTATAATGAATTTAAGACATGCAATCTTTCAGTATATTAGCCAATGTAAAGTGACTTATGTTTACTACATATTTGACTCAAACTTACAGGATAGTGCAGAAACAGGTACACCTTTGCTCAAAAACTCATAAAGATTTACATTTTCCTTCAGAAGTGAAAAAGTGAAGTCGCTTAGTCATGTCCAACTCTTTGTGACCCTATGGACGGTAGCCTACCAGGCTCCGCCATCCAGGTGGAGTATCCAGGCAAGAATATTGGAGTGGGCTGCTATTTCCTTCTCCAAATAATATTCACAGTACATGTGATCACTCACAATTGTATAATCTTATCTCATCTCCTATGATAGTATTTTTAAAAGTTTGTTTTCTCTTATTCAGTTGTCTATTTGTTTATATCAATCTGTACACAGTTTCCATTTGCACATCTGTAGATTTTCTCATGGTTTTGTGTTTGTTCTTTAGATCATGTCCTCTTTGTTTTTCCTAAGTTGACCACTCTTCAAAATTAGGATGAGTCCTAGCTTCATCATAAGCCCTATTCAGATGTTTGTAATAGATATTATCCTTTCATCTTAATGACTACTCAGGGCACATATATTTGGAGTCAAGTATTATGAAGGGCCCTTCTCAGCTTTTGCTTTCAAATTAAGTTATAATCTCACCTGTAGCTATATATATATATATATACACACATTGCTGCGAGATTATTGATTTAATGTTCAAATATTGCATTTCTACTAACTCTATAGTTAACAGAGGCAAACTTTTGCCATCTTCTTACTCTACACTTGTGGGATACTATAGAACAAAGCTAGGTATATATTACTCTCTCAATAAATAATTGTTGAATTAAACTGAACAGAAAAATATAATGCCACTTTATGATGATTGGTTTTAGAAGTTTTACCTAATGATGCCATTTTATAACTTTTTCCATGACTTTATTTTATTGACTTGAGAACTTCTAAGTGTTTCATTTCTTGTTAATAAATTGTTAGTGAAAGTGTTAGTTGCTCAGTCATATATGACTCTTTGCAAACCCAGGGACTGTGACCTGCCAGTCTTCTCCGTTCATGGACTTCTCCAGGCAAGAATATTGGAGTGGGTATCAATTCCCTTCTTCAAGGGATCTTCCCAACCCAGGAACTGAACCTGGGTCTCTTGCATTGCATTGGTAAAGAGACTTTAAATCTTATTTTATCCTCAACTGAAATGTAAAATGTATTTGTCTTAAAATTAACATAATTATAAAATGAGTACTTACTATAACGGCCATGTATTATTTGTTGGAATTTTTCTTTTCTTAAATCCCCAAAACCCTTGTACTATTAAGACTCCACATAACAATAAGAAAAGTCATTAATATAACTAAATTTNAATGTATTTGTCTTAAAATTAACATAATTATAAAATGAGTACTTACTATAACGGCCATGTATTATTTGTTGGAATTTTTCTTTTCTTAAATCCCCAAAACCCTTGTACTATTAAGACTCCACATAACAATAAGAAAAGCCATTAATATAACTAAATTTTGAATCCAGATAAATCCTAAGCGTTTGTTGCAAACTATCTGATAAAACAACACAAAAACCACCATTCTTAATTTTTAAACGTTTTTTTTTTCATTACATCTGTAACTCTTAGACATTTGACTGGGAAATTTGTATAATTCATAGCAATGTCTAATTTAAAAACACAGGTTAAAATTTGGTCATATAAAAAGGTTTGCAACCATGTAAGCAGGGTAGAATAGCTTTGTACATAGTAATGTAGCATAATGAAAAACTGTAAAGTTGTTTAACTCACTGATTTCCCTCATTAACTTTACTAATCCAATTTGGCCTAGTTTGCATATTCTGTATATCTTATGCTTATCACTATGGGAAACACACAGATAAACAAAGTTTATTATTGATCTATCCATCTGTCTATCATCTACCTAAATATCTATCTACATGTGTATGTAAACTAATATATTTTTCTCCTTTAAAATAACCCCAGCTTATTTTTTTAAATAGTAATAATTGTATGGAATTATTTCATTAAACTTATTCTTTGCTATTCCACTCACAAAAATTGTTTTGCACAAGTTGCTTTAAATATTCTTAGAAAACTTCAATTATCACACATAATATTGAAGTTTCAAACTGTGAATTTTAAATCATTATAACTAGGCTCAACCACAGCTTTGCTAATCAAAATAAGAACCTTTGCAATCAACACAATTTTGCCAAAGAGAAACATGTTTATTTATTCTTATAGCATAAAAATCCATTTTTCAGGATTTTATGAACTCTTGGAAAGCAGCCTCCACTTCCTGCTGGTTGTGGAAGCGTTTTGTCTGCAAAAGTTGTCCAGATACCTGAAGTGGCAGTTAGTTGGCTAGAGGCCAGGTGAGTGTGGCAAATGCTTCAACTTTGAAGCATTTGCTATGTGACCTGTGGTCTGGTGTTGTCATGGAGAGGAACTGGGTCCTTTCTGTTGACCAATGCCAGCTGCAGGCATTGCAGTTTTCAGTGGTTTTACAATGATTCAGAAAGCTATAGTGGATCAGACTGGCAGCAGACCACCAGTGATCATTACCTTTTTTGGTGCAAGTTTGACTTTGGGAAGTGGTTTGGAGCCTCTTCTTAGTCCTACCACTGAGCTGATCATCACCAGTTATCTGTCATATAAAATTCACTTTTCATCACAATCTGATCAAGAAATGGTTCATTGTTGTGGCATAGAATAAGATGACACTTTAAAGTGATGACTAAAAAAAAAAAATCGTTCAGCTCATGAGGCACCTATTTATTGAGCTTTTTCACCTTTCCAGTTTACTTCAAATTCTGAATGATGATAGCGTGGTCAGCACTGAGTTCTTTGGCAGCTTCTTATGTAGTTTTAATAGGCTCAACTTTGATGATGGCTCTCAATCAGTCATTGCCACTTCTGATGGCCGACCACTACAATCCTCTTCTTCAAGGCTCTTGCCTCCTTTGCAAAACTTCTTGAACCAACATTGCACTGTACAATCATTAGCAGTTTCTGGGCCAAATTTATTGTGTAGTTGGAAATTGTCTCTACTGCTCCATGACCCATTTTGAACTCAAATAAGAAAATCTCTCATTACTATCTTTCTAAATTCCATATATATGTGTCGGTATACTGTATTGGTGTTTTTTTTTCTGGCTTACTTCACTCTGTATAATAGGCTCCAGTTTCATCCATCTCATTAGAACTGATTCAAATGTATGGCAAAGCCAATAGAGTATTGTAAAGTAAAATAAAGTTAAAAAAAAAAAAAGAAAGAAAATCTCTCAAACTGGCTTTGTGTCTAACAGAATTTCCCTAGCCTAAAATGAGACAAAAGTTTAGAGTCCAGTTCATTCAATTTTGAGGCATTTGTTGTGTGATCTGTGGTCTGGTGTTGTCACAGAGAAGTTGGTGATGGGCAGGGAGGCCTGGCATGCTGCAGTCCATGGGGTCGCAAAGAGTCGGACACAATTGAGTGATTGAACTGAACTGAACTGAAAATTAACAAAAAAAAACCATGCAGTAAATAACAAATCATTAGCAAAAAACATAAAGTGAGAAATGTGCATTAAAGTGGTGACCACGTTTAAGAATACATCCCAATATAAAATGGTAAATTTCAACAATGCAAGACCGCAATTACTTTTAAACCTACATAATAGTTCAAGAATTTGAAAACCACGTTAAAGTACAGAGTTTTTTACGTCAAGAGCTTCGGTCTCATAAGTGCTTTATAGGCTATTACTTTTTTTCTATTAGTTTTTCTATAACAGTAGCTTACCCAAGAAATTAATCCTGCCCAAGAGCAAAAAATTATTAAAAATATTAAAAAGAACCTTAACATTCATGTCAGAGAACCTAAGAATTATATGCCAAGCATTTCACATATATTGATCCTAATACTTGCAGAATCGCTGTAAGAGAATATTCCCCTTTATATACAGAAAATCTACAGCCCTGAGAGTTTAGACACCTTAACTAATAGGTAGAGGGAAAATTAATTGATGCCTTTCTCATTTTAGAAAACTGCTTCTGGCTGGTAATTATATTCTCAGGTCTTTTCTTTTCTTTTTCATCCATAGCACTTAATTTTCACAAATTGACAACTGAATTTTGTTAAAATTAGAAAGCAATATTTTTACTGTACTTTATCCTGGAGAAGCATTACTACAAACAAAGCTAGTGGAGGTGATGAATTCCAGCTGAGCAATTTCAAATCCTATAAGATGATGCTATTAAAGTGCTGCACTCAATATGCCAGCAAAACTGGAAAACTCAGCAGCAGCTGCAAGACTGGAAAAGATCACTTTTCATTCCAATCCTGAAGAAGGGCAATGACAAAGAACACTTAAAGTACCGCACAATTGCACTCATTTCATATGCTAGCAAGGTCATGCTCAAANAAAAAAAAAAACTGAAAGAAATGTATACCATAAAAAATCATAACATTTGGTGATTTCATGATGTTATATGATGGTGCCACTGACTCAATGGACATGAACTTAAGCAGACTCCAGGAGACAGTGAAGGACAGGGAAGCCTGGCATGCTGAAGTCCATGGCTCGCAAAGAATTGGACACAACTTAGTGATTGAACAACAGCACAATGTTACATAATGAAAATATCTGTTACTATGAAATTGAAGGGGATAATATAGGAAGGTTATACATGTTATAACCTTAGTTGAAGATTATAACATGTATAACTCCTATATATTGTATAGGAGTTAAACTCCCTATACAAGGCATAAGGGGTTTATGGGAAATTGTACTTTCCTCTTAGTTTTGTTGTTAACAACAACTATATATATATATATACACACACATATATATATGGGCTTCCCTGGTGGCTCAGAGGTTAAAGCAACTGCCTGCAATGCGGGACACCTGGGTTCAATCCCTGGGTCAGGAAGATCCCCTGGAGAAGGAAATGGCAACCCACTCCAGTATTCTTGCCTGGAGAATCCCATGGACGGTGGAGCCTAGGGAGCTATAGTCCATGGGGTCACAAAGAGTCAGACATGACTGAGCAACTTAGATTTAGCCTTAGCTTTAGCCTTAGCTTTATACATACATACATACATATATATATATATATATATATATATATGTATATATACACACACACACACACACACACACACACATATACATGTTGTGAACCTATACATACATATATTATTTTTTTTTCTGTGTATATATATGTATATGGAGAGAAAAAGTAAAATGGTGGTTTCAGGGCACAAAAATAAGGAAATTGGGGAAACGTTTATAGTGAAAACCTATGTACAGCATACTAATTATAGCCAAAAATGCACTATTATAATTTTCCAAGTTGCTAAGAGGCTAGATTTTAATTGTTCTCACCACACACAAAAAAGATAATTATGTGACATACTAGAGATGTTAGCTTGGAGAAGGAAATGGCAACCCACTCCAGTATCCTTGTCTGGAGAATCCCAGAGAGAGAGGAGCCTGGCAGGCTGCCATCTATGGGGTTGCACACAGTCAGACATGACTGAAGTGACTTAGCAGCAGCAGCAGCAGAGATGTTAGCTAACTCTATGATGGAAATTATACTGCAGTATGTAAATATACCAACCAAATTAACATGAGGTACATCTTAAACTTACATGATGTTTATGTCAATTATTTATCAATTGAAAAAAAATAAATCACTCACCAGAATGGTGCATTTGCCTTAAATATGAAACTGTATAAACAAATCATAATCAACCAGTCCATAGTTAACCTTGGGGTCCAACCCTTGAAGTTGGAAAAATGTATAATGACTTATATCCATCATTGTAATATCATACAGAGTATTTTCACTGCCCTCAAAATCCTTTATGTTCTGTCTATTCATCCTTCCTCCCTGCTCCCTGCCAAAATCACTTTTGGCAACCACTGAACTTTTCATTGTGTTGATAATTTGTTTTTCCTTTTCCAGAATGATACATAGTTGGAATCATACAATATGTAGACATTTCACATTAGCTTCTTTCACTCAGCAACATATTAACACATTTAAGTTTCTTTCATGTATTTTCATGGCTTGATAGCTTATTTATTTTTTGTAATGAATAATGTTCCATTGTTTGGATATTCCACAGTCGAGTTTACCATTCACCTACTGAAGGACATCTTAGTTGCTTTCAAGTTTTGGCAGTCATGAATAAAACTGCTATAAAAATAAATATGGGGATGTAAGTTTCTAACATTTTACATAAATACCAGAGTATGATTGCTAGATCATACAGTAAGGGTACATTTAGTTCTGTACTAAAACATCAAACTATTTTCCAATGTGACCATGTTATTTTTCTTTCCCACCAGCAATAACTGTGAACATCTCCTGGTCTCTATTATCCCCACATCTGATAGTATCAATGTTCAGATTTGTGCCGTTCTAGCAGTTACACAGTTGTATCTTATTGGGGTTTTAATTTTCATTTCTCTGATAACTTATGATGTGGAACATTTTTTCACATGCTTGTTTGCCATCTGCATATCTTTTTTTGGTTATATATTTGCTAAGGTCTTTGGTTTATTTTTCAATCAGTTTTTTTTCTTCTTCTTATTTTTGAGTTTTAAGGTTTCTTTATTTTGGATAACAGTCCATCATCAATGTGATTTTTGCAAATATTTTTCTCCCAGCCTGTGACGTTGAGCTTTGCAAAGAAGAAATTTTAATATTAATAAATTTCAGCTTATCAATTATTTCTTTCATGGTTCCCATCTTTGGTATTTAAAAAGACATTGTCATGCTCAAGGTCATCTGCAATTTCTCCTGTGCTGTCTTCTAGGAGTTTATAGTCTTGCATTTTTACATTTATATCTAGGATTCATTATGCATTCATTTTTTGAAGCATGTAAAGTCATTCATTTTTCTGCAGGTGGATGCCCAGTTGTTTCAGCACTATTTATTAAAGAGATTATCATTGTTCCATTGTATTGTCTTTGCTTTTTGTCAAAGATTAGTTGACTGTATTTATAGAGGTCTATTTCTGGACTCTCTATTCAGTAGCATTGATGTAGTTGTATATCCTTTTGCCAGTACCACACTGTCTTTATTTACAGCAAGTCTAGAAGTCAAATAACAGCAGTCTAATCTTTTCTTCTCTTTTTTTCTGTTTCATTTCATATTTATTTTTGCATAAGGACTATTCATAGAGGAGGAAGTAACCGGTAAGACTTAGACAATACTTCCCAAAAAGGTTTGATTAAAAAACTTTCCACTATTAAGAAGAAATGCTTCTGGAAACACGTGACTGTTGGGAATTGTAATTATTATGTGTCCACTTGGCTAGGACTGAACGTTCAATTATTCAACACTAACAAAATTCTTGTTAACCTAGGTGTTGCTGTGAAGGTATTTTGTAGATGTGACTGATATCTATCATTAGTTTATTTCCATTAAAGGAGATTAGCCTCCATACTTTGAGTGAACTTTGTATAATCAGTCAAAAGAACTTAGAAAAATAGCTTTTCTCTGAGGAAAAAGAAACCCCACCTGTGGACCCAAACATAAAATCTTATCTGAGAGTAAACAGCCTGCCAAACTGCCCTGTGGATTTCAGACTTCCTTAACTAGACAATACATTTGTGTAAGCCAAGATCAGTCCTTGAAATAAATGTGTTTATGCACACCACACATACACACATTATACCAATTCTGTATTTGTCTGATAGATACAGGAATCATATTAGCTATTTATTTTACTCTGTCCATCTCTTATTTGACCTAACCTTAACAACATACTCTATTTTTCTCTTGCTTTAAGCTGTGAAGAGGCACATGGAGCTCCTAATGCATGGTGTGTATGCATTTTAATCATTTCTCTTTAGAAAACTAAATCATGATCATTTTTAAACAACAGATAACTAAAATTGAAGAAGCTCAAATTAATCATTGCCTATATATAAGCTTATTTACTAGAGTAGCATAATTTTAAAGATACTAATTTTTCTCAATTATACTGTCAGCACTGGGAAAATTCCTTGAACTCTGGAGATATTGTGATTGGAATCAGTCTTTGGAATATGCATTCAATTATAGCTGCTGTTGTATTTGGCATGTCTATCATTCAGTGTCAGTTCTCATTAATGTTCTGGTTCTGATACTGTCATTTGATGACTTCTGCATTGCCATCTTACTTTATTAGCTAATTATTTTCTAATTACTACTTTATGCCACTCTTTGATTTATTGGTTTTTAATATTTCACTTAATTGACTTTGTTTAAATGATATGAGAAAAAGATGAATTTAAATTTATCATTTAATCTTGCAAATTCTGATTTGAAAAAAGTGAAAGTGTTAACTGAGTCTGACTCTCGATGACCCCAGGGACTGTAGCCCCCCAGGCTCCTCAGTCCATGAAATTCTCTTGGCAAGAATACTAAAGTGGGTTTCCATTTCCTTCTACAGGGGATCTTCCCAACTCAGGGATTGAACCCAGGTCTCCTGAATTTCAGGCAGATTTTTCATCATCTAAGTCAACAGAAGAATAGGGAAGACTGGTTTGCTGCAGTCCATGGAGTCACAGAGTGACTGAACAGCAGTAACTCTGCTTATAAGTTAAATAAGCAGGGTGACAATACACAGCCTTGAAGTACTACTTTCCGATTTTGAACCAGTCTGTTGTTCTGTGTCCTGTTCTAACTGTTGCTTCTTGACCTGCACACAGATTTCTCAGGAGGCAGGTAAGGTAGTTTGGTATTTACATATCTTGAAGAATTTTCCACAGCTCTGAAAAATTGTGAGTATAATTTCAAGTAAATATAGTATAGTGTATTCTAATTTTCTTATATGAAAGTTTTAAAGCCAAATATTTAAGAGATACACAAAAAGAAAGCTCAACGTGGCACAAAGTAGAATAAAAATTGTTTTTTTAGATTAATTTTCAAAATACAAGTTGTTTTAAAATAATATTATTTTTCTGTTTTCCAATTTGTTTATAATACATAATGTGTGAGAAAAAACTGAATGGATCAAAAACAAACAAAAAAACACGTTTAGCTAGAAGGAGGGAATGTTGATGAACACTCCCATTATTTTCATTTTTGTAAGAAAAATACCTTAGTTTTTTAAAAATTGATTAGCGTTACTCAATTGATGGAGAGGGACCCAAAATGAAGCAAAGCAAAGCTATCCTGCCACTACAAATATTCTTCTTTCAGACAGTAAAATAAACTTTTTCACTCCTTCTTTCAGAGATAAAGTTCAAAGTAATTACCATTACTTAGAGACACAGAAAATAGCCTTCTAGTTAGACAAATGGTTCAACAAGCTTCTTAATGAGAGTATCTTCCCATCTGGATCCCTCTGCAGGCAGACTCAATAGGAAAACAAAACAATAACCCTAGGATATATGATTCCAAAAATCTGAATAGCAAATTTTTAAATAAATTATGCAAAAACAACAGAAAATATTGTAGAATGACGTTCACAACCATCTCTTGGGTCAGTTCAGTTCAGTTCAGTCATTTAGTCCTGTCAGACTCTTTGAGACCCCAAGGACTGCAGCACACCAGGCCTTCCTGTCCATCACCAACTCCTGGAGCTTGCTCAAACTCATGTTCATTGAGTTGATGATAACCATCTCATCCTCTGTCATCTCCCTTCCCCTCCTGTCTTCAATCTTTCAGTCAGTTCTTCTCATCAGGTGGTCAAAGTACTGGAGTTTCAGCTTCAGCATTAGTCCTTCCAATGAATATTCAGGACCAATTTCCTTTAGAATTGACTGGTTTCATCTCCTTGCAGTTCAAGACACTCCTAAGAGTCTTTTCCAACACCACAGTTCAAAAGCATCAATTCCTCTGTGCTCGGCTTTCTTTTTAGTTCAACTCTCACATCCATACATGACTACTGGAAAAACTACAGCTTTGACTATACAGACCTTTGTCGGCAAAGTGGTATCTCTGCTTTTTAATATGCTGTCTGGGTTTGTCATAGCTTTTCTTCCAAGCAACAAGTGTCTTTTAATTAAATGGCTGAAGTCACCATGTGCAGTGATTTTGGAGCCCAAGAAAATGAAGTCTCTCAGTGTTTCCATTGTTTCCTCTTCTATTTGCCATGAACTGATGGGACTAGATGCCATAATATTCATTTTTTGAATTTGAGCTTTAAGCCAGGTTTCTCACACTCCTCTTTCACCTTCATCAAGAGGCTTTTTAGTTCCTCTTCACTTTCTGTCATAAGGATGGTGTCATCTGCATATCTGAGGTTATTGATATTTCTCCTGGCAATCCTGATTCTGGCTTGTGCTTCCTCCAGTCCAGCATTCCTCATGATGTACTCTGCATATAAGTTAAATAAGCAGGGTGACAACACACAGCCTTGATGTACTCCTTTATCAATTTGGAACCAGTCCATTGTTCCATGTCTGGTTACAACTGTTGCTATGTATCTCCTGCCTACCCTTTTGCATTCTACTTCATGATTTTGTTACTTTTTACATGAAATTCTATAATAGACTTCTAGATGTTCTGCATAACTCCCAACTTTCATGTCTTCAATTTTTTTCCAATTTCTACTACACACATTTTTCACTGGGTTCAACTTGAACAACGTCAAGCCCCTGCGTTCAAGGACTCAAGATGATTTAAACAGACTGTAACAATCATAGCTAATCAAAATTCAATGCCTGCTTTTAAGGCTGTTATATATTGGTTCCATCAAAACCAGCTTTTTCATCCTCTTTATCTTTTTCAACTAAGTTGAAGTGTAGTTAATTTAAAATGTTGTGTTGGTTTCAGATGTACAATAAAGTGATTCAGTTATATATCTATTCTTTTTCAAATTTTTTGTTTTATTTTTAGGTTATTAAAAGATAATGAACATAGTTCCCTGTGCTATATAGTAGGTCCTTGTTGTTTATCTATTTTATATATAGTACAATGTGTTTGTTAGTTACACACTCCTAATTTATCTTGCACACCACCACCACTATCCAAAATTGTAACCACAGTTTTGTTTTCTGTGTTTGTGAGTCTTTATTGACCTTGCAAATAAGTTCACTTGTATTATTTTCATAACTCCCACATATAAGTGATGCTATATGATATTTATCTTTGTCTGACTTATTTCACTTAATATGATGATTCTAGATCCATTCATGTTGCTACAAATGGCATTATTTCATTTTTTTTGCTGAGTTAACTTTCCATTGTATGCATATATCACATCTTCTTTAACCAGGCTTCTGTTGATGGACATTTAGATTGTTTCCATGTCCTGGCTTTTGTAAATAGTGTTGCTACAAGTAGTGGGTTGTACTTACCTTCTTAGAGTTTTCTCCATATATACACCCAGGAGTAGGATTTCTGGATCATTTGGTAGTTCTATCTTAAGTTTTCAAAAGTCATTTCCATATTGTATTCCATAGAGGCTTCATGAATTTACATTCCCACTAATGCTGTAGGAGGGTTCATTTTTCTCCACACCATCTCCAATATTTATTATTTGTAGACATTTTAATGATGAAATTCTTACTGTTGAAGGTGATACTCCGTTGCAGTTTTGATTTACATTGTTCTAATTATTAGTTTTATTGAGCATTTTTTCATGTGCTTGTTGGCCCTCTGTATGTCTTTGGAGAAATTTCTATTTAGCTATTTTGTTCATCTCTTAATTGGGTTGTTTGGCTCTTTGATATTGAGCTGTATGAGTTATTTTTATACTTTGGAAATTAATCCTTTGTTGGTGACATCATTTGCAAATATTTTCTCCTGGTCCTTAAGTTGTTTTTTCATTTTGTTTACAGTTTTATTTGTTGTGCAAAAGCTCTTAGGTTTTATTAAGTCCTATTTGTCTATTTTTATTTCCATTACCTAGGTCAGGAGAGGAATCTAAAAAAAAAATTGCTGCATTTATATCAAAGAGTATCCCATGTATGTTTTTAGACTTCCCAGGTGTCTTGGTGGTAAACTCCCTGCCAAGCAGGAGATATGGATTTGATCCCTGAGTGGTGAAGATCCCCTGGGGTAGGAAATGGCAACCCACTCCAGTATTCTTACCTGGAAAATTCCATGTACACAGGAGCCTGGTGGGCTACAGCCCAGGAGGCCACAAAGAGTTGTACATGACTCAGCACACACACACACACACACACACACACACACACACACACACACACACACAAAACAAACACCTATGTTTTACTCCAGGAATTTTATAGCCTCCAATCTTACATCTAGGTTTTTCATCTATTTTGAGTTTATTTTTTAATATAGTGTTAGAGCATATCCTGATTTCATTCTTTTCCATGAAACTGTCCATTTTTCAGCACCACTTATTGAAGAGACTGTCATTTCTCCATTGTATATTCATGTGTCCTTTGCCATAGATTAGTGACCATAAGCATGTGGGTGTATTTCTGTGTTCTGTATCCTATTCCATCAATATATGTGTCTGTTCCTGTGCCAGCACTGCATTGTGATTAATGTAGATTTTCAGTAAAGATCTGTCAGATAGCATGATTTCTCCAATTCCACTCTTCTTTCTCAAGATTGTTGTGAACAATTATGGGTCTTTATGTTTCCATACAGATTTTGTTCCAATTCTATGAAAAATGCCTTGGATAATTTGATAGTGATTGCATTTACTATATAGATTTCCTTAGGTAGTATGATCATTTTAACAATGCTTATCTTTCCAATTCAAGAACACAGTATATCTTCCTATCTGTTGGTGTCATCTTTAATTTTCTTTTATCGGCATCTTACAGTTTTCTGAGTACAGGCCTTTTATCCCCATCACATCCTGTCTTCTCCTCTAATAATTATTCATTTTCTTGTTTGATATTTACCTTCTTCTCAAGTAAGCCTTTCTTATTGCCTTAAAAAAAGCAAAAACAGAAACAAAAATAACTCTTCCACCATGCTATATTTCTGCCACCCATATCTCCTCTCTGTTCACCTCTTTGAACTTCAGGTCAGAATATTCAAAGATTTTATAAGATGTTGACTTGGATATGTCCAAGTAATTTCAGGCTCAACATGCCCAAATTGAAATTCACAATTTCATTAATTCCATTCCAATGCAGAAAAAGAGTGAACAAATAAAATAGCCACCCCTGGTCTTTTTACAGTGTGTCTAGTTTTGGTAAATACCTGCAAGTCAGAATATTCACAGTCATAATTCACTTTATATTTTTCCTTTTTTATAGAGCCCATTATAAACTCTGATCCAATTTACATCCTAAATAACAATGAAATTCACATCATTCTTTCCATATCCCTATCAGGAAAGCTATCTTTATTCATTACTCTAAACATGCCAATTTGGTTTTTGTCCACAGCATTCCACTGTCATCTTGGTTTAATATCATTGCCACTATATCTAAAAAGTATCAGAATGAGTCAACAGAATTCTTTTCACAGGTTGACTTGGACAGACATTGTCATGGTAAATGTCTGGGAATCTTATTCTTATTAAGGACTTTCAACTAAAAACATCACTAAATCTTCACTGGAAAAGCCTTATGGTCTGCTATCTATTAATTTGTTGTCAAGTCCCAAGATCTACCATCCCGGATCTATGCTCGAAATATTAGAAAATTTTATAATATTAATTTCTTTTAATCATTAGAAATATGATCAGCAACCCACTTCTTACTTGAATTTCATTCTGACAGTGATGATGGATAAGAAGAGCCTGTAAGTAGCTGGTCAGCCCTCAAACTTAATCTCTTCCTGCTGACCAGTAAAATTAAATTTGAAACAAATTTCTTCCTGCATTATCCAAACATGCTATTAATAAGTTCTATTTTGTACTGTGTGGTTAACATGGTCTCAAGTGGGGCAGCATTCTTGTCTATCAATAGGAGACAGTAATTTCTTTTCTTTCTCACTTTCCTCTCACCTCCCATAGATTATGTATAGATCTTTTTTACTTCATTCACTAGTCAGAGCACAAAACTGACTTTTCATCATAAAAGTATCCCTACTTGAAACAGATTAGGAATTGGGCAAGATTGCTAATACTCTCTACTCCCTTGAAGAAAATAATCTGATGACCACTGTCAACAGTTATGCTTAAAAGCAAGTATCTTGGGAAACGCTAGTTACTTCACTGTTTGAGCTGGAATTTCTGTTCTCGGCTCCTAGTTCAGATGAATAATAAATACTACTGCCTCAGTGAAATTGAGAGACATTGCCAAGTTATTGCTACTGTCATATTGCATAAAAAACCCCCAAAAGATACAATGTTAATTCATACTTTCTCTTATTAACATTAAAAGTCTCATTATTAAATTTGCTATAATTGTCAATTGTTTTGAGGAGGAAATCCCTAGTAGAGATGACAGTTTCTGGTATGAGAGGTGTTTCAATGAGACAGCTGGAGTTGAAAATATTCTTTAAAATAGTCATCAATTAACTACCTTTGGTTTGCAAAAGTGGTAATTTCTACTTTACTGTACTCAGTTAAAAATGTCTTCCCTTTAGTGGTCCTTGTCCTTGGATTATTTTACCAATATTTTTACTGTTTTTCTGGGTAAGCAGATTTATTAATAAAACTGACACTGTACTAAAAATTCAACTGTTGCAGGGCATAATAATAATAATGTCATATGTAAATTATAATAATTTGAAAAGGTTTATTTTTTATTTGTAGAAGTTGGATTTTTCCATGGTTCCAAGGTAATTTGCCTAACTCATAGATGATGGATAATGGCACCCCAGCAGTGAACTATCTCCTGACATTCCCTTAGGGAAAGAGACATATCCATGACATGAAGAACCACAATGGCCCCACCTCATAAAATTTCTAGCTCTGCTAGAGAGACCAAGTTCCTAATTAACATTACAGGAAAATTCAGTGATAGTTGGGCAAGTTAATGATAAGATCACTAGGATAGTGACTTTAGAATAACTATTTTATATAATCTTATGAATGAATTTTATTTTAACCAGCAAAAGAAATATGTTAACCTATTGGCAAGAATTTATCATGTGCATGTATAACTTATTAACAGTTTTCAAATTCAACTGCCAAAATTAAGTCTTCAAATTTTACCACACTGAAACTGAGTCCTATTTTCAAGAGCTGGTGGCCTTTAAAGAAACTGAAGTATAAAAACATAAGCACTTGCTACTTTAGTAACACAGAATTATAGCATTTGTCTTTAGGGGACGCTTAGAAAATGTTGCATATTCTGTAGCCATAAAAGGGTATATGACAAATATTTTTACTTAGATACTGAACATGAATAATGCCTATTATGATTTAGATAGAACACAAAATCTGAAAAATGAGATAAATGCTTTATCTGTCAATAAATTATTAATAAATTTATGAGTCTGCAAGTGGTGCAATAAAAAATGACATTATTCTATATTTTACTTGTCAATTCTATCTGTATTTTTGTTTTGCAATATTGTAAGCTGAGGCTCCCAAAGCCTGTTTTGTTTTTTTCTTCTGCTACCAAATGCTAGAATTCCAGTGCTTAGAAACTTGAGAATGCTTCCTATGAAAACAATCTCAGAAAAATATTAAGGGGAAAGTTATTAAATTCTATATCAATACTTTCTCAGGAACACTTGGTATTCTCAATTTTTGGTGGTATGTGTATGTATGCTCAGTCAATAAGTCATGCCTGACTCTTTTGTGACCCCATGGACTGCAGCTGGCCAGGATCTTATGATGATGGGAGTTCCCAGACAACAAAATACTGGTGTGGCTTGCCATTTCCTCTTCCAGAGGATCTTCCCACCCCAGGAATTGAACCTGTATCTCCTGTGTCTCCTGCCCTAGCAAGTGGATTCTTTACTACTGAGCTACCTGGGAAGCACTTTGATGGAATGGTTTTCTTTTAATTTATATATTGATGATTGTTATTAGGTAGGGCATTGCCTCACCAGGGTTGAAAACCACTAGTACACAACAGAGGAAAACTGGAGAATGTGAAAATGATTGCTATTTATAAATTATTCCCAAAACATATAACTGTGCAGAAGAAAATAATTTATCTTCTCAGCTCAGTTCATTTGCTCAGTTGTGTCCGACTCTTTGTGGCCACATGAACCACAGCATGCCAGGCCTCTCTGTCAATCGCCAACTCCTGGAGTTTACCCAAACTCGTGTTCATTGAGTCGATAATGTCATCAAATCATCTCATCCTCTGTCCTCTCCTTCTCCTCCTGTCTTAAATCTTTCCCAGAATTAGGTTCTTTTCAAATGAATCAGCTCTTCACCTCAGGTTGCCAAAGTATTGGAGTTTCAGCTTCAACATCAGTCTTTCCAATGAACACCCAGGACTTTAGGAGGGACTGGTTGGATCTCCTTGCAGTCCAAGGGACTCTCAAGAGTCTTCTCCAACACCACAGTTCAAAAGCGTCAATTCCTTGGTGCTCAGCTCTCTTCACAGTCCAACTCTCACATCCATACATGACCACTGGAAAAATCATAGCCTTGACTAGAGGGACCTCTGTTGACAAAGTAATGTCTCTGCTTTTTAATGTGCTGTCTAGGTTGATCATAACTTTCCTTCCAAAGAGTAAGTGTCTTTTAATTTCATGGTTGCAATCACTGTCTGCAGTGTTTTGGAGCCCACCCCCAAAATAAATCTGACACTGTTTCCACTGTTTCCCCAACGATTTCCCACGAAGTGATGGGACCAGATGCCATGATCTTCGTTTTCTGAATGTTGAGCTTTAAGCCAACTTTTCCACTCTCCTCTTTCACTTTTATCAAGAGGCTTTTTAGTTCCTCTTCACTTTCTGCCATAAGGGTGGTATCATCTGCATATCTGAGGTTATTGATATTTCTCCCGGCAATCTTGATTCCAGCTTGTGTTTCTTCCAGCNAGCAGCTTTTAATTTCATGGTTGCAATCACTGTCTGCAGTGTTTTGGAGCCCACCCCCAAAATAAATCTGACACTGTTTCCACTGTTTCCCCAACGATTTCCCACGAAGTGATGGGACCAGATGCCATGATCTTCGTTTTCTGAATGTTGAGCTTTAAGCCAACTTTTCCACTCTCCTCTTTCACTTTTATCAAGAGGCGTTTTAGTTCCTCTTCACTTTCTGCCATAAGGGTGGTATCATCTGCATATCTGAGGTTATTGATATTTCTCCCGGCAAGCTTGATTCCAGCTTGTGCTTCTTCCAGCCCAGCATTTCTCATGATATACTCTGCATACAAGTTAAATAAGCAGGGTGTCAATATGCACCCTTGACGTACTCCTTTTCCAATTTGGAACCAGTCTCTTGTTCCATGTTCAGTTCTAATATAGTATTAATAATTACTTCCTCATAAAATTGCACATTAAAGGGAGCAGCTACTTGTTTTAATTACATAAGTAATTTACAGGCGTGGTGAGTCTGTGAGCTTCCAAATTTATAGACACCATTTCTAGAAAATGATCAGTCACCTAGGTGTGCACAATCTGAAATCAACTAAAATTTGAGGCAATTTACTGAGATTTTTTTATCCAGCAGCTCTACAGTGAACTGCTAAGGTTATTGAGACAGTCTGATTAAGGCAATATTACAGTGTATTTTAAAGCTATATTGAGAGCAATTTAATGTGGTTTAGCAGGCACTTCTCTATTTTGTAGTGACCTAGGAACATAAAAATGTATAATCCAAAAAAAATCCAGCAAAGTAGATACAAAAATGTAAAAGATTAGATTCACAATGTGTTGACCTGGTAAGTTCAATTCCTTTTGCCAAGTTACTTTTTGATCTTAACTGGTTTTCTGAAATTTGTAAGATATAATCTAGTGTGATTGATAATTTTCCTGCATATACTTAGCATGCTATGTGAGAAACAACTCTCTTATTTTTGTTGTGCTTGTGTCCTTTTAATGGAGTATGCTATTCTGTAGGATAATATTATTTGGCAATGGATATTCAATGAGAAAATCTATTTAAATATCCATCTAGCTATATGAAGGCATTTACAAATATACATATAAATACATATACTGTTACGCATAGAAAATACATCGAGGTTTACTTCTTGCAAGCCAAGTTCTATTTTATATATGAGACATATTTAATTTTTACAAATCTATAGGTTTGATAATATTTCTACAAGATTTCTGAGATTTAGATAAATTAACTGAATTTCTCAAAATTATATACCTTATAAGTGGGAAAATTAGAATTAAAGTTCAATTTTAACTATTTCAGCATGAGAGCTCTTTAATATGGCATTCTTCTCTTCCAGACTCTGCCAAATTGATTCCATATTTTAAATTTTATGATCTACTAACCACAAATGAAGACTAGCAGTTCTTCACTTAATTATGTATTTGTAGCAATCATAAAGCATTAAGATTGTCAGATGCACATTTGTTAGACAGCTCTCCCTCATACTCATGCTTCTGATTTAAAGCAACAATGTTATCTGATGGCTTCTAATATAACACTGTTGCTAGAGTTATATGATGTAAATCCTATTTTAATGAAAATTTGAACCACAGTCTCCCTAACTTCATCACACATTTTCAGATTGTATTTCTTTCCTTTTATAAATTTCTGAGTTGTTTCATTATTGTAATTTAAGCAATAAAAGTGGGAGATATCATCTTTTGCTACATTGAAATCTATCCACTGGCACATGGTAAGGAAAGGGAAAAAATAATTCAAAGCCTATGTGTTTGTGTATATATATATATATATGAACTGTGAATATGAGTGTATATATACATATATATATATATATATATGATTGATATCAGTGTTTTTCAGCCTAGGATTCCAAGAATGTATATTAGGCAACGAAAACACATTTGTCATTACATATTTTGTTTTACAATATTACCTAACACCAGTTAGTATTTTAACAGAGACCCAAAGGAAATGAACAATATTTTAAATTATGGGTAACTCCTTCACTCATTTTAGATTCTGTACTCAGGATTTCTTCATCCTGCTTTTTTGTCCTTCAAGCAGATGATGGCTTGCGCTGCTGCTGCTGCTGCTGCTAAGTCACGTCAGTTGTATCCAATTCTGTGTGACCCCATAGATGGTACCCAGCAGGCTCCTCTGTCCCTGGGATTCTCCAGGCAAGAATACTAGAGTGGGTTGCCATTTCCTTCTCCAATGCATGAAAATGAAAAATGAAAGTGAAGTCGCTCAGTCATGTCCAACTCTTAGTGACTCCATGGACTGCAGCCTACCATGTTCCTCCATCCATGGGATTCTCCAGGCAAGAGTACTGGAGTGGGTTGCCATTGCCTTCTCCACTGGACTAATACAAACTGTGAGAAGGAAGAAACAGAGTACACAAAAATCACAATTTTTGAAACAGGAGGTGCTTAGAGCAGAAGGCTCTCTTATTCACAGGTGATGCTAATGATTTATGTTATTGCTACTTTCAGTTGCTAAGTCATGTGGGACTCTGTGATCCCATGGACTGCAGCAGGCCAGGCGCCTCTGTCCTCTGCTGTCTCCCAGAGTTTGCTCAAATTCATGTCCATTGAGTTAGTGATGCCATCCAACCATCTCATCTCATCCTCTGCCATCTCCTTCACCTTGTGCCTTCAACCTTTCCCAGCATCAGGGTCTTTTCCAATGAGTCATCTCTTTGCAAAAGGTGGTTAAATTATTGGAGCTTCAGCATTAGTCCTTACAATGAATATTCATAGTTGATTTCCTTTAGGATTGGCTGATTTCATCTCTTTGAAGTCCAAGGGACTCTCAAGAGTCTTCTCCAGCACTACAATTCAAAAGCATCTAATGCTCTATCATCACTCATAATTTGCACTTTCTAAAAATCCTATGCTTCATGGATTTGTCTGTGATAAATTCAATCATAGTTTAGTTATATAACAAACTAGAGCCCTCCAGCTGCTGTGCCGGGAACCAGGATCCGAGTATTCGGGGAGGCTGGCCTCGTGGGCAGGCAGGCAAGCCGGTACACCAGGCTGGGAGCTATTGTGGGCCTGCGTGGGAGGGCTCCGGAGCAGCAGGGGCACCCCGCAGGCTTCGGCGCTGCTTTGCTGCGGGCTCCCGCCACCTGTGAGGCAGCGCAGCTTGGAGCGTCGGGGGCAAGGGGAACTAACTGGCGCTCCTATGTTGTGACCTCTCTCGTGCCACGTGCAGAACAGCACCTACCTGCAGAGGGTGCTGCAGAATTGCCCCTAGCCAATGAGCTGCTCTGGGAACAGCTACAGGGGTTTCCCTGGTGGCTCAGTTAGTAAAGAGTTTGCTTGCGATGCAGCAGACCCAGGTTTAATCCCTGGGTCGGGAAGATCCATCCCCTGGTGGCAACCCACTCCAGTATTCTTGCCTCGAGAATCCCATGGACAGAGGAGCCTGGCGGGCTACAGTCCACGGGGTCGCGGGAGCCAGACACGACTGAGTGGCAGCTACAAAACGGGGGTAAGACTCACGTACAAGGTGATGTACAAGACGGTGACCGCCTGCCGGTGAATACGCGGCCTCCAGGCCCTCGCCGCCGAGCTGCTAGGAAGTTGAAGGCTCCTCTGGTTTCGTGGTGCCCGAGTGGTCGGGCAGCGCCACCTGGCGGTTGGCCCTTGGGGCCCACAGGCTTCTCAGGTTTTCTCAACTGCAGCAAAGTGTCGGAATTGACTGAGCAGCTAAAGTTGCTGGAGGTCAAGGTGGCAGGGCTAACTGTCACGGAGTGGGCAGGGCCCCGACCTCAGCTGCCCCGCCTTGGGGCTCCCCAGTTGGCCAGGCCAGCTGTGAGGATGGAGGCCTTGGAGGGCTGCCAGGAGCCAGAGAAAACCAGAGGCCTCCTCTGTTTCCTTGAGATGATGGAGTTGGTGCCTAGGGGCTTCCTGGGCCCACTGGCCCCAGGGGAGACCCCTGCAGTGGGGGCCCAATGGGGATGAGAGGTCCACCAGGTCTGCAGGGCCCCCCAGGGAGCTCTGGTCAGGCCAGAGCTGAGGGTACCCCAGAGAGAAGGGACCTCCAGTGCCCCAGGCCCTCTTGGCCCCCCTGGCCTCCCTGCCCCAACCCCCAGCCCCTGTTGGACCACCCTACAACCGGATCCCCCAGCCTGAAGACCTGTTTCTGTCCAACACTTTCACTGAGACCAGCAGACACTGGCCCCCTGGACTGGCTGGGCCCCCAAACACCCCCTGGGATCCATGGGTCCTCCTGGACTTCCTGGCCCCATGGGCATTCCTGGGAGTCCTGGACATAGGGGACCCCCAGGCCCCACTGTACCTAAAGAAATCTCAGGCCACCCTGGAGAGAAGAGCCAAAGAGGGCTGCAAGGAGAGCCCGAACCCCAAGGATCCATAGGGGCAGTGGGGAGAACCTGGCTGCAAAGGAGACTTTGGTGAAAAGAGCTCACTGGGACCATAGGGGTCAGGGATAAGCCTTGCCACCCCCAGGGGCACCCCCAGCCTCCTGAAGGGCAAAAGGGGAGGACACACCACCAGCTCCTGGATCCTGGCCCCCAGGAGCCGAGAAAAGACAAACTGAAGGGGATGGTGGTCCCATGGGGAGGGCCAGGCCAGGCTTCCCTTCCCACCTGGACTGGGCCGACTGTCTCTGGTCCATATTTATTAATAACCTCAGGGTCCCTTGCACCACCTAGGCCTTTGGGTGGGGGTCTTGGTCCTGGTACCCGGTGCACGTCTGCCTTCCGTGAGGTTGAGCAGGGACTGAGGCCTGAGAGGGAGGTGTGGCCCAGGTGAGAGGGCTCAGGACTCTGGGCCTCAGTTGCCCTCTGTGAAGTGGGGTGATGCAAGTCTGCGGCAGGGACGGAGCTTCTGTTGTCTCATCAACTGCCCAGCCCTCCACACTTCCGGGGATGAGGAGGGTAGGCAGTTTCAGCCTCCCTGCTCCCCAGCCAAACCTGGGGAGCCCACCTGCACCCCTCCTCTCCTTGTTTTCCAGTGCTGGGTTCCTGACCCTGAGGTCAAGCTACCTGATTTGACTGGGTGTTCAGGGCTCCTGTGTCAATTCTGACCACTGAACCCTCAGTCCCTCTCGGGGGCCTGGAAGAGGGGGCTGCCTGCTCCCACAACTGCCTGTGACTGCCCCAGCAGGTAGATGTGTATCAGCCAATAAAGGCCTCTGCCTAACTGCCAAAAAAAAAAAAAAACAAATAAGAGACACCAGGTGGCATCTCTTCTTTAAGCCCAACTCTTGATACATGATAGTCTTTCCAAAGTTGTATGTCTTCTATCTCAGTATTTACCTTGAAAAACATTTAGCAGTTTGCTAGAGGAGACTTTGGTGAGAAGAGCTCACTGGTATATTTTAATTACCTGATTTGGCAAGGAACACATACTGAAACAGTATTTTCTTTTGTAAATCATTTATTTATCACTTTGTTAGGGATAACATTGTTATTTTTTTTTCTTTTGCTTAGATCAATAAGGCATAGCAAAGAATTCTGAACTCTTATTAAGTGCTATGTATCTATTTAAATGGGATTATGTGTTGTCATACATGCTCATAAAAACAAAACTAGAAGAATAAAATACATTCCAAATAGAGATTCTGGGGTCAAGCTTGCATCTATAGTGGAGATAGTTTGTATATTATCATCATTTTCTTTCTAAGGCTTTAGAAGAGTTTTATCATGCTAAGATTGAAGTAATTATGCTTCAGTTTATAGACTATCAAATAAAAAGAATCTCTATGTTAGAGATGAGATTGTTTTGTTTTAGAGTTATTCAGTGAGCAGCTGTAGTTTTTCCTTCCAACCTCACTTTCTGGATTGTTTTTAAAGCTGAATAATTCAGTTTAAAAGTCCAACAGCCTTAGACTTTGGACTTCATGGTAGCTTCACTAATATCACTGAGGATGGTGACAGCAGTGATGAAATTAGAAGATGATTGCTTCTTGGCAGGGAAGCTATGACAAACCTAGACAGTGTGTTAAAGATCAAGGACATCATTTTGCCAACAAAGGTTTGTACAGTCAAGGTGTCATCTTTCCAGTAGTCACGTATGGATCTGAGAGCTAGATACAGTGGAGCGCTGAAGAATTGATGCTTTTGAACTGTGGTGCTAGAACAGACTCTCAAGAATCCCTTGAAAAGTAAGGAGATCAAACCAGTCAATCTTAAAGGGTATCAACCCTGAATAATCTTTGGAAGGACTGATGCTGAAGCTGAAGCTACAGTACTTTGGCTAAGAGGGTGACAGAGGATGAGATGACTGGATGGCCTCACCAATTCAAGGAACCGGAAATTGTGCAAACTCTGGGAGATGGTGAGGAATAGGGAAACCTGGAGTGCTGCAATCCATGTGGTCATGAAGAGTGGACACTAAGCAACAACAACTGGAGACTAAGCAACAACAACTTCATTTATTTCATTGAAGACTCTGTCCTCCTCCCTTCCCTTACCTGTCATCAATCATTGTGAATTCAACTTCCATAGGGATTAGCCATCTAACACTCAGGTCTCTCTTTAGATGTCCTTTCTCCCCCTCCAGTTCAACTATCTACTGCTATGACTACACTTCAGATTTTCATCTCCAGATTTTGGGCCACTTTTGAAGATTTATTATAAAAATTTGCTTCCCATCCACAAATATCTGAGCTTCCATCTCATTTGCTCAAGAAACTTAAGTTCACCATCATACAATTTCACTAGAACTCTAGGGCATTATTCTCACAATAATTTCATGATACAAAGCATCTTCTGACATCACTTTCTCCTTTGTGTAACTTAGATTCTATATTTAACATTATCATCCCTCTTTCAAATCTTCTCAACCACTATGAAGTAGTATCTACTTAGATTCTATATTTAACATTATCATCCCTCTTTCAAATCTTCTCAACCACTATGAAGTAGTATCTACTATCACATTTATTATTATTGATTACCTCACATACATTTCTCTGCTACCCTAGTCAAACCCACTATCAGGTCTCCTCAAACAGCTTTGTAATGTGTTCCCACACTTCTACAGCTTTCCAATAGCAACAAAGCAACATGATTGTCTTAAAAAAAAATACTGTAAATTGCATCGTTATCTTTCATGCTTACAAAAGTGTTTCATTTCCATACTCTACCTGATATAAATTACAAACTCATGTCTATGTCTAATGCCATCTAATCCTACCTAGTATCCATCTAAACCAAATATCTGTTAACTTCCTCACGTAAGTTAAAGGTTACAGTTCTGCTTTCCTTCTCACGGTTTCTATGACTGTATCCTTTCCAGTGTTTAAATCTTTCATTCAAGATTACCTCCACAGAGAGGACCTCGCCAATCATTTTCTTTAAGCACTGTCACATCACATTATTCTGTACTATTCTGCCTTGTTATTTTCTTTCATATGGTATATAGTGACTATTGATGTTTCCCATGTGGCTCAGATGGTAAAGCGTCTGTCTACAATGTGAGAGACCTGGGTTCGATCCCTGGGTTGGAAAGATTCCCTGGAGAAGGAAATGGCAAGCCACTCCAGTACTCTTGCCTTGAATATCCCATGGACGGAGGAGCTTGGTGCAGGCTACCATCCAGGGGGTCACAAAGAGTCAGGCACGACTTCACTTGCACTTTCTTGTGGCTCGGATGGTAAAGAATCTGCCTGAAATGCAGGAGATCCGGGTTCAATCCCTGGGTAGGCAGATCCCCTGGAGAAGGGAATGGCAATCCACTCTGGTATTCTTGGCTGGAGAATTCCATGGACAGAGAAGCCTGAGGGGCTACACAAAGAGTCGGATAGTACTGAAAGACTAACACTCTCACTTTTTTCCTCCACAATAAATAATAAACAGAGGCTCTAAGGAACTGGTGCATATATCATGTATAATTTTATTTTTCTTCAGATAAATACCAGGAGAGGAATTGCTGAATCGTAGTTCTCTTCGTAATTTCTTGAGAAGCCTTCATAATTTTTCTATAGTGGCTCAATCAATTTACATTCCTACAAACAGTGCACAAGGGTTTGCTTTTCTCTACATTCTTGACAACACTTATTATTTGTTATCTTTTTAATAATAACCATTCTGACAGATGTGAGGTGAATCTGATTGTGGTTTTGATTTGCATCTCTCTGATCGTTAATGATGCTGAATGTCTTTTCATGGGCCTGTGTCCATCCAAATGTCTACTTTGGAAAAATATCTATTCATATCTTCTATCCATCTTTAAATCAAACTTTCTTAAATTTTTTTTGATGTTGAGTTGTATGAATTCTTTGAGCATTTTAGACATTAACCTTTTAGTGGACATATTGTTTGCAAATATCTTATCCCATTCGGTAGCTTGCCTTTTCATTTTGTTGACAGTTCCCTTCACTTTACAAAAGCTTTTTAACTTGATGTACTGCCACTAATTTATTTTTGCTTTTGTTTTACTTGTTTGAGAAGACTGATCCAAAAAATACTACTACTAAGATCAATGTCAAAAATCTCACTCCCTTAATTTTCTTCTAGAAGTTTTATGGTTTCAGATCTAACATTTAATACTTCATCAATTTAAATTTATTTCTATGCATGGTGTGAGAAAGTAAGCCAATTTAATTCTTTTGCATGTAGGTATTTAATTTTCCCAGCACCATTTATTAAAGAGGTGGTCTTTTCTGCTTTGTATATGTTTGCCTCTTTTTTTTAATAGACTAATTGCTCATATAAGTGTGGGTTCATTTCTAGATTTTCTGTTCTGTTCCATTGATCCACGTGTCTGTCTTTGTGCCAATATCATACTCTTTTGATGACTGTAGCTTTTGTAATATAGTTTGAAAACAGGGAGCATAATACTTTCAGCTTTATTCTTCTCTCTCAAGATTGACGATTCAATATTGACTATTGACTATTTTGACTATTCTTTTTTCCATAAACAATGTTTAGTACTCTGAGGATTAAGAAACAAACAGTTTTTAAAAAACTTGCTTAACTAGGTTTATTTTTTTCTAAATTCTTCTAAGAACTGAAAACAAATAATCAAACCATTATAATTTGAACCATCAGGTTTTATTTCAGGAAAATCTAATATTTTTCAACAGTTATAATTTTAATGCTATTCCCTGGTGGCTCAGATGGTAAAGCGTCTGCCTACAATGCAGGAGACCCATGTTCGATTCCTGGGTTGGGAAGATCCCGTGGAGAAGGAAATGGCAATCCACTCCAGCACTCTTGCCTGGAAAATCCCATGGAACCAGTCCATGGGGTCACAAAGAGTCGGACACGACTGAGCAACTTCACTTCACTTCATTCCACAAAATTACTTCTTAACACTAAAACAAAACAAAACAAAAATTTTCCCAGACAAAGATTCCCATATTTGAATTATATCACTGCAAGGCACATTTGGAACACACCTCCTGATTTTAAAATACTGCAAACTTTGCTAAGAAAGTATATTCCCTGTGTAACATTTTTAACTTTAGTATATTAAACAATTAGTAATACAATAAACTTCACAATTCTTAGGTAAAAATGTTGCTCCTGGAGGATAATGCACCTTTCTTAAAATTAATTCAGTACATATGTATAAAGATAATTTTTTCTTAAACCTTTGTACTTGAGATGCAGATATGGTGATGCTAAAAACAGCCCTAAACAAACCTGAAAATACAGCAGAATGATAGATTTTATGTTATTGCCTTCATGTGAGATTATATCATTTCCTCTAGTATTTCCAAAGATGAATTTAACAATGGCTAACTATGCAGAAAATAAATATGTCTATTTTTCCTTTTCTTAAATAACATTTCCTTCATCTCTAACATCAGTTCTTTTATAAAAGCTTCCAAATTAATTACACACACACACACACACACACACACACACATATACACACACAATTGAAGCCAGGACAATTTTAATGCTTCTACCAAATTTAATGCTTCTATCAAATTTGCTTCTTATTTAGGGCCCAAATACATATATACCCTCTGAAAATTTATGGTCAAGTATGTCTAACCATGACAGCAAATAGCATTTTTAAGATATTGATATTATTTTATATATGGAATTTAGAAAGATAGTAATGATGACCCTGTATGTGAGACAACAAAAGAGACACAGACATAGAGAATGGACTTTTGGCCTCTGAGGGAGAGGGAGAGGGTGGGATGATTTGGGAGAATGGCATTGAAGCATGTATACTATCATGTAAGAAACGAGGCGCCAGTCTATGTTCGATGCAGGATACTTGGGGCTGGTGCACGGGGATGATCCAGACAGACGTTGTGGGGTGGGAGGTGGGAGGGGGATTCAGGATTGGGAGCTTGTGTACACCTGTGGTGGATTCATGTCGATGTATGGCAAAGCCAATAGAGTATTATAAAGTAAAATAAAGTAAAAAAAAAAAGATGTTGATATTATTTTTCACATCATGCACTTTTTGCTAATAAATATATTGTCAAGAAAGTAAAAACAAGAGCTGTGTTTTCTTAATTATGAGTTGAGTGAAAAGAAAAATAAATATAGTAATGATATTTGTTGCAGCCTGACACTTCAACAGTCATGGTGTTTGTGTTTTGCATTCAGGGTATTGTGAAACATCATGATATTTTTTATCTCACATATCAGGTCAATAGAATACCACTTTAATTGCTTATGTCTTCAAGAGGTGAATTATTAAAATCTGTTAGCTATCTCAAGTATATTTACCTCTGCATGGTTACAGACTACAAGGCAGCATATATTAATATCAGAACACATACTCAGAGCATTTCTGTAAAGCAATCCTTGCAGGCAGAGTCTTTACTGTCTGAGCCACCTCAATAACTTTCCAATTACAGACAGGTTTGGATTGTGGGAAAACTCACCCTTAAAGTTAAAAATTTTCACATTTCAATCCCAGATACAAGTGACTATTATATTTTTCTGCTTTAAGTTGAGAGTTGTACGTCTTATTGTGGCATCAAGACCAAAAAATATATATATTTATTTATTTAAAAATAAAAAAGTCAAAGACATAAGACTTAAAGAAACTAAACCAGAATTATTTATATAATATGTGAAAATTTTATGCTGGGTGTTCAATAGCCCTAAAACAGTAAGCAACTTATGAAACAATAACTATTGTAATTACATATCACATTAATAATTTATGAAGTCAGTTTTTTCCCCTAATTACACATTGTTAAGTTTACCTGTTAATAACTTTATATTTTAATGCTTAACCTGGGTTCTATCACTGGGTCAAGAAGATCCCCTGAAGAAGGAACTGGCTACCTACTCCAGTATTCTTGCCTAGAGAATTCCATGGATAGAGGAGTCTGGTGAGCCTCAGTCCATGGGATTGCAAACAGTCAGACATGACTGAGCGACTAACATTTACTTATTTAGATAATTATTTATTCACTTATATTTCTACTATCAGAAAAAATAGTAATTATAATTATGGTGCTCCATGGAGTATAAATTTAAAAAGAAATTGATTGAAAGGCAGCATTCTTGGATTTTGGTGTTTGATAAAATTTGTATCTCTACTAATGTTTATGGGATTAGAGTTACTTTGCTAAGAAAGTATATCTCCTGTGCAAAATTTTTTAACTTCTCAACAGTTTAGGATTCTGATGATTTATTTTAAAAGTTCCTAAAAGGAAATTATTAATGTATTGGTTAAAAACACATCCCCTCCAAATGATTGAAATTAGTCAATATAATTTAATATGCACAGGTATCTGAACATTCATTTGAAGCTGAGGGTCAATTGGACTTCATTTTCTTTTTGACTTTTTGGATACTTGCATTGTTCACAAAAAACACACTTATAGCTCTAGCTCTGCATGTAGCTAGCTATCAGCTTCCAGACACTGTGATATTACATTCCAAGGATGGTAGAGTATAGATATTTTGAAGGTTTTCCTCATTAATCTTTATTCTGAGATATTTTTAATTGTTAAAGTAAGGATAGTTATTCTGTTTAGAAAAATAATATTAACATTATGTTTCAGTAATTCCTCCATATACAACTCATTTAGTTGCACTGTTGAAGATCAGTGCACTGCCTTAACATCTTTCATGGTGGATGCCATGAAAGCCACTTGATATAATTGGAATGCATTATTACAAAGTCTTGAGCAGATAGGTGAAACTCTATTTCAATTAACCTTTTCTCTCTTCTGCCTCATTTCCCTTTTTCACTCTTTCCTGCTTCCCTGTGATTGCAGTCCCATTAAAGTGTTAGTGTGTAACACATGGTGTATTTTATATTTTGTCCCCTCAGAATCTATTTTCTAGGGAACCTGGGCTAAGATGATTTCTAAGTAGAAAGAGCACATTTAAAACATTTTAAAATATGACAATAGTAAAACTATAGTGCCATATAGTGAACAAAAACATATGATAAAATTAAAAAGAATATGGCTGAACTTGAAAATAGCCAAAGATGGTTTAAGAGGACAGTGAGAGATTAAGGTATATGCCAGGAGTAACAAACAGTAACGGAAAAGTTACTTTGACACTAGACTTTAGAACTGTATTCTGTGTTCTCCTAATAAGGAGCTTTCATAATTTAAAGTAGTGTCATTCTTGCCTGGATAATCCCGGNGAGGACAGTGAGAGATTAAGGTATATGCCAGGAGTAACAAACAGTAACGGAAAAGTTACTTTGACACTAGACTTTAGAACTGTATTCTGTGTTCTCCTAATAAGGAGCTTTCATAATTTAAAGTAGTGTCATTCTTGCCTGGATAATCCCGGGGACAGGGAAGCCTGGTGGGCTGCCGTCTATGGGGTCACACAGAGTCGGACATGACTGAAGTGACTTAGCAGCAGCAGCAGCAGTAGCAGAAAATTGTTTAGGGGATCTAGAACATGTCGTGCAAAAACATGCCACTTTGGTATAAGAACTATTTTGAGCTGAAGGCAATTGAGAATCAGCAAATGCAGTAAGAGTTCTCTTCTCCATGGAATCTCCCTGACCCAGGGGTCAAACTTGTGACTCCTGCATTGGCAGGTGAATTCTTTACCACTGAGCCACCAGGGAAACCCATTGGACTTTTTCTCACTTCAAGGAAGCATAGATCTTCGGAAAGATACATATATAAGAAGGCAAATCTTCACTTGCTCATCTAACAGCTTAGAGAAGAGCTCCTGGGGGTCCATGAATTACAAGTAATGAGAAAGTAGGGGATAAATTATGACTCTCAACAAAAAGCTTCAGGACAGTTGGTAGATTTCACTACAGTTTACAGTTTTCTATTTCAAACAAATATTTTATGGAATTTAATTATATACACCTGTGTTTATCTCTTCTCCATTATCTCAAATCTGAATTTAATCTTTTGTTATAAAGTAACCAAAGTTTTCTGTCTCCAAAATCAGTTGTTCTTTTCCTGGTAATAGCAAAAGTGTACACATTAGAGTAGCTTGTTCATTGAATTGCTGCTGCTTTAACACATTATCATTCAATCTGAGATAACATATTACAAATAGTTATAGGAATGGTGTATGGTGGTGGTTTAGTTGCTCAGTCATGTCCAACTCTTGTGACCCCATGGACTGCAGCCCTCTAGGCTTCTCTGTCCATGGGATTTCCCAGACAACATTACTGAAGTGGGTTGCCATTTCCTCCTCCAGAGGATCTTCCCAACAGGGGAAGCTAACACAGGTCTCCTGCATTGCAGGCTAACTCTTTACCATATGAGCTATTAGGGTATATATATCCTTTCCCTTGTATTCTAAACTGATTTCAGACTAATACATTGCTTAATAAATTTTACAGAAAAAAATTCTCTGAGAATATACTTATAAACTTATCACTAATAAATACATAGTGCAATAGTATACTTATTTGTATGAGCGAATGTAGAGACAATAAATTCAGAAACATTGTAAAAAGTTAGTAATTTCATATTATTCTTTTAAATTAGTTTACTCTGTGACATTTCTTTGATGACATTGTGGTAGAAAATAGTGGTGCAGACGTTTTAGAACCGATGTGTTATCCCAGAGAACTTTTCAAATTATATAGAAAGTCATGAAGCAGTACTAATAATTACAATATTTTGTAAGCATGCTCTTTCTACACTAAGTGATATAATATAATTGAAGATATGCTCTGAATCACAGAAATATCAGGTGATTCAAATTATGCAACACTGAAGACTCCACTCATGAAATAAGTAATTCCTTATTCTGAGAAACTGGCTTTCCTTTAAAAAATGTAAAATTATTTGGAAGAGTAGAGTGTGAAACTCAGTGATCATAAGTACTTGCTATTCTTATCATCTCAACAGTTTTAATATTTCTTAAAATGATATTTATTCCTGGGCACTTGTACAAGGTAAAACTACTAGATATTTTAAAAACATTGCGAAATCTGTGCATTTTAGTTAGGGAATTTAAAAATGTTATATATTAAAAGGGCTTCCCTAGTAGCACACCTGATAAAGAATCCGCCTGCCATGCAGGAGACTCGGTTCAATTCCTGGGTCAGGAAGATCCCTTGGAGAAAGGTTAGGTCACCCATTTCAGTGTTCTTGGGCTTCCCTGGTGGCTCAACTGGTAAAGAATCTGTCTGCAATCGGGGAGACCTTGGTTTGATCCCTAGGTTGGAAAGATCCCCTGGAGGAGAGCATGATAACTCACGCCAGTATTCTTGCTTGGAGAATCCCCACAGAAAGAGGAGCCTGGTGGGCCACAATCCATGGGCTCTCAAAGAGTCAAACATGACTGAGCAATTAAGAACAGTACATATATTAAAAAAGTAAAAAAAAAAATGTAGAGAATTAAGTGTGTAGATGATTTTTTATTGTAATTTAACTATGAAGTAATTTATTATTCGACTGAATTTTCTACTTGAGAGAGTAAATTGAACGGACTAAATTTGCAAACTCCAAATGAACACAAATAATGCTGTGTTTGGCTAGTCTACTGTGACAGAACACCTTGGCTGTTCAAACAGCAAGGAAATACAAACCAGTTGCCTGATAAAATGGTTGTTTGGATTGATTAGTCAATTTAATGGAACTTTTTAATAAACTATAAACTTAAATTATGTTTATGTATGTAAACTACTCATTTGGCATTATGCCAAAATGGAAAGGTTATTAAAAGTGAAAAATTAACAGAAATTCTTACTTTCATCAATAGAATCTGCCTGTCAGTGCAGGAGACATAAGAGACAAGGTTCATTCCTTGGGTCAGGAAGATGTCCTGGAGGAAAGCATGGAAACCCATCCAGTATTCTCACCTGGATAAGTCCATGGACAGAGGAGCCTGGTAGGCTACAGTCCATAGGGTTGCAAAGAGTCGAACTGAGGGGAATTAGCACACATCCACAAACATCTTCCAATAAGGAGGTTAAATGTCTTTACCTCACTTTTTTAGAATCTTGTTTACATAAGAAGGTACAGGTTATAATAGCATAAAAAAATTTACTGTTCCCCTACCTTAAAAACAAAAAAACCAAAAAACCAGTTGGTCCTATCTTTGTTTTCTACTTTTCCTATTGACTTTGATTCAAACCTATTTACTATATAGCAAAGCTTAATAAATGCTGACCACCAAAGGACTGATGTGTTCTAGTTGTGGTGCTGGAGAGGACTCTTGAGAGTCCCTTGGATGGCAAGGAGATCAAACCAGTCCATCCTGAAAGAAATCAGTCCTGGGTTTTCCTTGGAAGGACTAATGCTGAAGCTGAAACTTTAATACTTTCACCACATGATGAGAAGAGCTGACTCATTGGAAAAGACCCTGATGCTGGGAAAGATTGAGGGCAGGAGGAGAAGGGGATGACATAGGATAAGGTGGTTGGATGGCATCATTGGCTCAATGGACATGGATTTGGGTGGACTCCAGGGGTTGATGATGGACAGAGAGGCCTGGCATCCTGCAGTTCATGGGGTTGCAAAGAGTGGGACATGACTGAGCAACTGAACTGACTGATAGGGCTCTGAGACTGTGGCCTTGTTTCCAGTAAACATTCTGCTTCATTGTCCTCAATTCCTGGAATGTGTCTTTAGTCTGATAAGTTATCAGCGCTCAGATCCAGGGAAGGGCAGTAATTAAAGTCTATTGGCTCAGATGGTAAAGTTTCTGTCTACAAAGAGAGATGGTAAAGCTTCAGTTTACAAAGAGAGACACCCAGGCTCAATCCCTGGGTTGGGAAGATGCCCTGGAGTAGGACATGGCAATCCACTCCAGTACTATTGCTTGGTAAATCCCATTGACAGAGGAGCCTGATAGGATACAGTCCACAGGGTCGAAAAGAGTCGAACATGACTGAGCGACTTCACTTTCACTTTCCACACGCTTGAGTGAAAAACAATTGGTGATCATTAACCTTAAGCCTATACAGCTAGCCCATGGTAAAATGTCCAGAAGACATGAAAAAGGATGATGATTTAATCCAAGGAACAAGAGTAACCATAAAGATGGAAAGTATCTTGACCTTTAAATTGATTGGTTAGAAATGATGTGATTTAGTTAAGTTCAGTTCAGTCGCTCAGGCCTGTCCAACTCTTTGTGACCCCAGGAATCGCAGCACGCCAGGCCTCCCTGTCCATCACCAACTCCCGGAGTTCACTCANATGGACTCGATGGACGTGAGTCTGAGTGAACTCCGGGAGTTGGGGATGGACCGGGCGGCCTAGAGTGCTGCGATTCATGGGATCACAAAGAGTTGGATACGACTGAGCCACTGAACTTAACTGAACTGAATGTCTTTCTTTGCTTTTTGTTATATATTTTTGATTTAGTGTCTATTTTATCTGATTTGAAAATGACTATACTCACTTTCTTGGTGTTTTCATTTGCATGAAGTATCATTTTCCATCCCTTCACTTTCAGACTGTGTACTTCTTTGGCTTTCATGGTATAAGCTTGTATTATATGGCTTATAAGCCATATATAGATGTGTACAATTTTAATGCAATCAACCACCCTATGTGTTTTGATTGAAGCTTTTAGTCCATTGATATTTAAAATGATTATAGATAGGTATCTGCTTAATGCCTCTTTTTAACTTTTTTCTGGCTATTTTTGCAGTTTTTCTCTATTCTTTTCTTCTTTTTATTATTTTCTTGTGATTTGAAGATCTTCAGGAGAAATTTTGTGTTAATTTCTTTCTAGATTTTGTTTATTTAATGATGGTTTTTAATATGTGGATACCATGAAGTTCATATATATTAACCTATACCTATATCTGAGCTTCCCCAGTGGTTCAGTGGTAAAAATCTGCCTTCAATGCAAGAACCACAGGGAAGATGGGTTTGACCCCTGGGTTGGGAGGGAGGGAAGGCATGGAGGGCATGCAAGGAGAGCATGGCAACTCACTCCAGTATTCTTGCCTGGAGAATTCCATGGACAGAGGAGCCTGCTGGGTTAGTCCAAAGGGTTGCAGAGTCATAGATCACTGACACAACTTAGCAGGCAGGCCGACAAATCTATATCACTTGTTTTAACCTGAAAGTCATTTAAGTTCAAACACATTCTAAAATATCTATATTGTTACTCTCCCCTCAAATTTTATGCTTTTGACGTCATATTTTACATTTTCATGTATTTCCATTAATTGTTTATTATAGTTGATTTTACAATTTTTTTCCCTTTACAATACATACTAACTGAAGTAACTGATTCACTGGCTTTACTATATGTGTGCTTTTACCAGAGGATTTTTTCTCTTACATATTTTCTTATTTATTGTTAAAACATTAACTTTTTTGTTTAAGGAATATTCTTTAAATTATAAGGTTGATTTAGTATTGATAAACTCTTTCAGTTTTTACTCGTCTGAAAAATCTTTATGGCTCTTTCAGTTCTGCATGATAATTTCGCTGAGTACAATATCTTAGGTTGTAATTTATTCACCAGTTTAAATATATTCTGCATCTTTCTTCTGGGCTACCAAGTTTCTGCTGAAAAATCAGCCTATAGACTTCAAGGCAGTTCTTCATATGTGATTATTTGTTTTCCTTTTGCTGCCTTTAAAATTTTCTATTTAAGTGTTGCTGTTTTAGTTGTGATATATCTTGGTGTGTGTCTCTTCATATACCTCTTGATTGAGACTCTGTGCTTCTTGAACATTTGATATTGTATTCCTCTCACGCTAGAGAAGTTTTCATCCATAATTTTATCAGTATATTTTCTGCTTCTTTCTCTCTCTTCTCCTTCTGGAAACACTATATTGCAATTGTTAGTATGATTGATGTTGACTCAGAGTCCCCTTAAACTATTCTTATTATTTTTTCTTTTTGCTCTTCTGATTGGGCTATTTCCACTAATCTATCTTCTAATTCATTCATGTGTTCTGTATTATTGAATCTGTTTTTAATACTTTCTAGCGTATTTTTTATTGCAGTTATTATATACTTCAGCTCTGATTAATTTTTTTAAATATATTTTTTAGTTCCTTGTTAATGTTTTACTGTGTTCCTCTATTCTTTTCCTGAGCCCAGTAGGCATTTTTATTACAATTGCTTTGCTTTTTATCTCGATATTGTTAGTTTTTCCCCACCCCCGTGGTTTGATATTTTCTTTTCCATGGAACATATTCACTTTGTTTGACTTTCTCTGTCTCTATGAAACTATGTGAAATTTCAGTTATCCTATTCTTGAAGACATGTGCCTGAGTATGAGTGTCCCTACACAGTCTACACGTGCTGGTGACTTTGATGTGACAGCTAGTTTTGAAGTGAGTATGAACTGGTCTTGTCACATGGTGTACTGGTAGCCGCCACCTTGGTGGAAGACAGGGCTGGGATTTGAGGGACTAAAGCCAGAGCCAGGTGTTAGCTGGGGCTTATCCTAGGCTCATTTTCTACCCTACTGAAGGGCTTTCCACGTGACGTTAGTGGTAAAGAACTCACCTGCCAGTGCAAGAGATATAAGAGATGTGAGTTAAATCCCTGGATGGGATAGGTTCCCCTGGAGGAAGGTATGACAACCCACTTCAGTATCCTTGTCTGGATAGTTCCATGCACAGAGGAGCCTGAGGTCAAAAAGAGTTGGGCATGACTGAAGCGAATTAGCACATGCACACCCCACTGAGGGCCAGAGCTGGGGCCTGGAGTCAAAGCCTTGAAGGAATTGAACTTCTTCCAGAAAACTAACCATTGCCTCTGTTGGTGCAGGATCAGGGATGATCGGTTTGAAGCCACACATCTAAGCTGACTCAACTTTTCCCCTATTGTGCATGGGTGCACAATGGTAATGACAATCTCTGCCTTGGTTACAGGTGAGGTTGGGTCCCTGGGGTGTGGGGACACATTTCTGAGCTATCTCTGCCTTTCTCAGGTACACATGTGTGCAATGGCAAAGGCAGTCTTTGTCTTAGCGGGGATCAGCGCTGGAGTAGCAGGTGCTGCAGCCAGACCCACGGGTACTTGGGAGGGTACTGTGATGGTCCCGACAGGCTGGCCAGAGCACCGGGTTGTTTACAGCTCCAGAGTGCTGGGACCAGGAGCAAGCCAATCCACATGCACTCTTCAAGAGTGGCGTCCTGGTTTCTTACAGACTTTGTAAGACACATGGTTCTGAAACAATTTAAGAAGATTATCTTCCCAATATCAGGTCCTAGGGCTGGGGCATCAGATGGTGACTTAAAACCCTCACTCCTTACAAAGGATTCCCAAGTCTGGGATATCACCCTCCTCTTCTGGGCTACCAGCTAGGAGTGTGGGTCGTGTGTAGATTGCTTCTCTTCCACTCCTACCAGACTCCATGGAGTCTAGACTCCTACTCTGCCCCAATCTTGCTTTACGGCCTTGTTTGGAGAAGTGCCCTTCTGCTAGTCTTCAGGTTATTCTCAGCTCAGGTTGCTGTACATGTAGTTGCAATTTCGCTGAGTTTGCTAGGGGAGGTAAGCTCAGTGTCTTTCTACCCCACCATCTAGATTTCCCCTCCCATTCTAGACTAATAGTTTTGAAAAAGACTGTAATTATTTCAGAAAACTGTTGTTCCAATCTAATATGTTGTGGTTTTTCTGGAAAGCAGAAGACATGCATATGTTGACTTCTTTCTTTTAATTCTGTCAGAAATAGGATCCCGCTTTCTTCTAAGTGTACTTAATAATCCCTCTTCATTGTTGGGCTTGACAGGTGGCACTAGTGATAAAGAACCCACCTGCCAATGTAGGAGTCATAAAAGATGGGGTTTAATCCTTTGGTTGGGAAGATCCCCTGGAGGAGGGCATGGCAATCTACTCCAGTATTCTTGCCTGGAGAATCCATGAACAGAGGAGCCTAGTGGGCTACAGTCCATAAAGTCACAAAGAGATGGACACAACTGAAGTTACTTAGCACACACACACATACATACTTTTGTTATTACCCTAGTTCTCCAGCTAGGCCTTTGAATATCATTTTGTACCTCCAGTTAGACCATTTGAAGAAACATGCACTCTCCAATAGCCTGTCTTTTACTTTATGTAGTTTCAGTCAACATTTGTAATCAAAGATAGGCAACCAACTTTCCCTAAAAGCTGTAGGATATTTGTTGCAATATATAACATACTTTTGCCTGGCAAGTGATCACTGTGGAGGGAAAACTCACATGAACTTTAAATGACCAACTAAATGCCTAGAGTAGGGACTAGTGAAAATGCTTGGATTTTATCAATTTAAGAGGATTTCTTATAAAATATTAATGGTTCAAATTCTCTATTCTAGATTGGTTGGTGGCAAGTTTAATAAGCAGGGAAACATACATACAAGGCTTGTCTTGGACAACAGCAAGACAAGTATATCTCTGTACTTAACTGTTAGAATTTTAAATACTTATAGTCAGTCTTGAGTTCAGTTATGTACACTACCCAAATGTTCTGAACAACACATTGCTCTCTAAAAGCTGTTTCCTTGAAAATATCTCCTGCTATGGGAAAGAGACTCCAAAAGCAAGAGAGGGGATGAAAAGCCCCGAAAGCTCAGGTTCAGCTCATGGATTAACTGGCAGTCATATTTTCAGTGAACACGTCTAACAGGAGAGAAACAAATTCTAAGTAAAGTCCAGAGAATGCATTCTACCCACACAACTCTAGAAAGAAAGGTGATTATGTTGACTCTTGATATAGCTTCACAAAAAAGGACATTCAACTAATAATAGCTATTAACAGTAGGTGAAAGGACAGAGAAATAATAACAGTGGCATTAGTAGCAACTGGTGATAGAACTTTCACACTGTCCTGGGTTATTTCAGTACCCTGTTTGTGTTTGGTCATGCCAAATGGTTTCTGAGATTTTAGTTCCCAGACCAGGGATGGAACCCCAGATCCAGCAGTGAAAACACTGAGTCCTAATCACTGCACAACCAGGGAACGCCCTGATTTCCCTAAATTATTTCATGTAACTCTCTGAAGAAAGTTGTTATTAGCTCTGTTTCTTATGAAGTGAAAAAAATCTTTCAGAGAAGGGTTTATTAGTTAAATTTTACATACATGAGAAAGCTAAATTTTAAATATATGATATCTGAATCTAAATCTCTCTCTCTCTCATTTTTTTGACCTACTGCATATATTCAATGTCTTTTATTTTCCAGGGACACTCCTATGTCTTGGGAATAAGGATCTGTTGATAGAATTCTACCTATATTGAGTGGCAGATGTATAGAGAAGGAAAATTATAATCTAAGTCTTGAAGAATGATTAGGAATTTTGCTAGAAAACAAGATCACCAAAGATGTATAGGCATGGGAAAGAGGGACACTACATTTCAGAGAAATCAACAATTTTTACAAATGCTCAGATTTATTAAAGGTGGACACGAGGATAGTTTGTGTGACTAAATCATACAGTGGACTTCACCTGTGGCTCAGTGATAAAGAATCCACCTGCCAATGCAGAAGATGTGAGTTCAAACTCTGGGTCAGAAAGATCCCCTGGAGAAGGAAATGGCAACCCACTTCAACATTCTTGCCTAGGAAATCCCACAGACAGAGAAGCCTGGTGGGCTACAGTCTATGGGGTCACATAAAGTCAGACATGGCTTAGAGACCACACAACAACAACAACATCATAAAGTACACACTAGGGGGTTTCAGGAATTAAATTTGGAGGTAGCAGCAAATAGACTGAGATACATTTAGGGATGAAAAAGAAAATTAAAAAGCCAGGGATATAAAATATTCAAAGAGAAAGTGATAGCAAATAATATAAAATACTGTAATAGACTGGAGCTGGGTGAGAAATTAAAAAGGATATTATACTCAGTAAGTAGGTTATCAATTATCTTTGAAATGTTATTTCATTGCAGTGAGAGAGAGATACAGCATGTGGAGCAATGACTATATTGTAAAAAAGAGAGGAGAACAAAGATCAAAGTGATTTTTAAAATATTGCTACTTTTGTGATGCTTTTAAATAATTTGTCCTATGACCTTTATAATATTTCAAAGATAAGACTTCACAATAAATTAAATTTTCTTCAACAAGTTTTCCCAATGTAAGAATGTGGTACTATCTGAACTTTTAATATTTGATAAAATACTCAAAACTTCTTTTAGATTGACTTTACGTTTACATCATTTTCAAGTTCCATAAATAGAAGAGACAGAATGGGGTTTGGGGAAAAAAAATGATGTTTAATTAAGAGTGGCTAAAAATTCCCTAGATTAGGAAACATTAAGGAATTTTTAGCTACTCTTAATTAAACATTTTTTTCCAGACCCCATTATGTCTCTTCTATTTATGGAACTTCATATATGCATAAGTTAGATTTCTTGATATAGCCCCTCATTTTACAAAGTGTTCATTTATTTTCTTTTCCTATCTGTTCTAGTTTCTACTGATTTATGTTCAAATTTTGTGCTCAGTCACTCAGTCATGTCTGAATCTTTGTGACCCCAAAGTCTGTAGCCTGCCAGGCTCTACTGTCCAGGGGATTATCTCAGCAAGAATACTGGAGTGGACTGTCATTTCCAACCTCATGGGGTCTTTCTGACCCAAGAATTGAACCCACATCTCCTGCAATGGCAGGCAGATTCTTTACCACTGCACCAGCAAATTATCAGACTACTTTCTGGCGTCTCCAATCTGAGTAAGCCAATCCAGTTAATTTTTAAATTGTGATGCTGCTTTCTTTTAGTTGTAGAATTTACATTTGCTCTTTCATATAACTTCTTTTTTTTCTTTTGATATTCTACATGCATTCACTCATTATAAGAATATTTATCTTCTGTTCAGTTCAGTTGCTCCGTTGTGTCTGACTCTTTGCGACCTCATGGACTACAGTACGGCAGGGTTCCCTGTCCATCACCAACTCTCAGAGCTTGCTCAAACTCATTGAGTCAGTGATGCATTCCAACCATCTCATCCTCTGTCATTCCATTCTGCTTTTCCTGGGATCAGGGTCTTTTCAAATGAATCAGTTCTTCACATCAGGTGGCCAAAGTACTGGAGTTTCAGCTTCAGGACCAGTCCCTCCAATGAATATTCAGGACTGATTTTCTTTAGGATGGACTGGTTGGATCTCCTTGCAGTCCAAGGGACTCTCAAGAGTCTTCTCCAACACCATACTTCAAAGGCATCAATTTTTTTCGTACTCAGCTTTCTTTATAGTTCAACTCTCACATCCATACACAACTACTGGAAAAACCATAGCTTTGAGTAGATGAACCTTTGTTGGCAAAGTAATGTCTCTGCTTTTTAATATGCTGTCTAGGTCGGTCATAGCTTTTCTTCCAATGAGTATGCATATTTTAATTTCATGGTTGCAGTCACCATCTTCAGTGATTTGGAGCCCAACAAAGTAAATTTTGTCACTGTTTCCATTGTTTTTCCATCTTTTTGCCATGGAGTAATGGGACCAGATGCCATGATATTTGTTTTTTGAATGTTGAGTATTAAGCCAACTTTTTCACTCTCTTCTTTCACTTTCATCAAGAGGCTCTTTAGTTCCTCTTCACGTTCTGCCATAAAGGTGGTATCATCTGCGAATCTGAGGTTATTGATATTTCTCCTGGCAATCTTGATTCCATCTCATGCTTCATCTAACCCAGGATTTCTCATGATCTACTTGGCATATAAGTTAAATAAGCAGGGTGAAAATATACAGCCTTGTCATACTCTTTTTCTCATTTTGGAACCAGTCTGTTGTTCCATGTCCGGTTCTAACTGTTGCTTTTTGACTTGCATACAGTTTTCTCAGAAGGCAGGTAAGGTGGTCTGATATTCCATCTTTTGAAGAGTATTTATCTTAAGTCTTTGAATATATTTACAATGAATTCTACGAAGTTGTAGTCTGCTAATTTCTGGGGATATTTGAGAAACTGAAATTCTCATGCAGTGCTATTGAGAGGAAAATTGGTACTATTCCTTTCAACAGCTCTTTGACAGTATCTATTCACATAAAAACATACACAATTGTCCATTGAATCAACACATATAGCTGACATCTCAGGAAGTATTTCTTCTTTCATTACAGTGCTTTGCATGTGGTTAAAGAACAGAGAAAAGTAGAACTGATCACAATTAGTATTCTTTCCACTGTACAATTTAAAATAATTGCAACTTGAAACCACATGAAATTAATTGAAAAATCTAATGGAAAAGTTAAGAACATTTATTACAGAAAAGCATTTTGTATTATAGTATGCTTTTGTAAGCTTTGCAGTAATGTTTCCAGATGTAATTCCACTTGTGCTTTGAATTAGCCTCAGTATTTTAGTAGTTCAAAAGTCAAAATTACTATGCTTCTTTATATAAAATTGAGTCTATATTTCTTTCTGATACATCTGCCTTTTTCAGAGATATGCACTCTCTCTCTCTCTCTCTCTCTCTCTCTCTCTCTCTCTCACACACACACACACACACACACACACACACACACACACAGAGTTAGAGGAGGTGGTCAGTGATGGATTGCCGTACAAGATGTTCATAACATTTCTGATATTATCTTGGGATCTAGGAGACCCAATGCAATATATATGGGGATGGACTACTCACTTGTTTTTGACCATCTCACCTCTATATCTAATATTATATGGATTATAAATCAAATATTATATGGATTTTTATAGTTTTTGAACAAAGCAAGCAATTGTAGTCATTGACTAGATGATATGTCTTTAATTTATTTGTATTTATACTTCTTCTGGGGAAATATTCATATTAACATTTATGTAGATTTGTAGTATTTTTCCTTGAGTATCCATTGGCATGTTTAATTCTTACGTATTAATTTGTCATTGGCTGTGGTGGGCCTTCGTTGCTGCTCCAGCTTTCCTCTAGTTGCGGCAAGCTGGGGCTACTCTCCAATTGTGATGTGCAGGTGTCTTATTGCAGTGTCCTTTCTTGTTGTGGAGCACAGGCTCTAGGGCATGCTGGCTTCAGTAGCTGTAGCACATAGGCTCAGCAATCATGGCTCCTGGATTGTAGAGCACAGCTTGGTAGTTGTAGGCACATGGGCTTAGATGCTCAGCAGCATATGAGATCTTCCCAGAGCAGGGATCAAACCCATGTCTCCTGCATTAGCAGGTAGATTCTTTACCAGAGAGCCACCAAAGAAACCTGGCATGTTTAATTCTTAACAAATTCATTTTTAGTGGCTGCTGAAGTGGAGTAAATGACTTCATCTTGGGGAAGAGTTATTACGTGGAGTCTAATAATTTTTTCCAGTTCAGTTCAGATCAGTCACTCAGTCGTATCCAGCTCTTTGGGACCCCATGAATCACAGCACGCCAGGCCTCCCTGTCCATCACCAACTCCTGGAGTTCACTTAGACTCATGTGCATCAAGTCGGTGATGCCATCCAGCCATCTCATCCTCTGTTGTCCCCTTCTCCTGCCCCCAAACCCTTCCAGCATCAGGGTCTTTTCCAATGAGTCAACTCTTCTCACGAGGTGGCCAAAGTATTGGAGTTTCAGCTTTGGCATCGTTCCCCCAATGAACACCCAGGAATGATCTATTCTAGAAAAGACTGGTTGGATCTCTTTGCAGTCCAAGGGACACTCAAGAGTCTCTTTCAACACTAGAGTTCAAAAGCATCAGTTCTTCGGCACTCAGCTTTCTTGACAGTCCAACTATCCCATCCATACATGACCACTGGAAAACCATAGCCTTGACTAGATGGAACTTGGTTGGGAAAGTAATGTCTCTGCTTTTGAATATACTATCTATGTTGGTAATAACTTTCCTTCCAAGGAGTAAGCGTCTTTTAATTTCATGGCTGCAATCACCATCTGCAGTGATTTTGGAGCCCCAAAAAATAAAGTCTGACACTGTTTCCACTGTTTCCCCATCTATTTCCCATGAAGTGATGGGGCCAGATGCCATGATCTTCGTTTTCTGAATGTTGAACTTTAAGCTAACTTTTTCACTCTCCTCTTTCACTTTCATTAAGAGGCTCGTTAGTTCCTCTTCACTTTCTGCCATAAGGGTAGTGTCATCTGCATATCTGAGGTTATTGATATTTCTCCCGGCAATCTTGATTCCAGCTTGTGCTTCTTCCAGCCCAGTGTTTCTCATGATGTACTTTGCATATACGTTAAATCAGCAGGGTGACAATATACAGCCTTGACATACTCCTTTTCCTATTTGGATCCAGTCTGTTGTTCCATGTCCAATTCTGACTTTGCTTCCTGACCTGCATATAGGTTTCTCCAGAGGCAGATCAGGTGGTCTGGTATTCCCATTTCTTTCAGAATTTTCCACAGTTTATTGTAATCCACACAATCAAAGGCTTTGGAATAAGTCAATAAAGCAGAAACAAATGTTTTTCTGGAACTCTCTTGTTTTCCAATGATCCAGCAGATGTTCGCAATTTGATCTCTGGTTCCTCTGCCTTTTCTAAAACCAGCTTGCACATCAGGAAGTTCATGGTTCACATATTGTTGAAGCCTGGCTTGGAAAATTTTGAGCATTACTTTACTAGTGTGTGAGATGACTGCAATTGTGGGGTAGTTTGGGCATTCTTTGGCATTGCTTTTCTTTGGGATTGTAATGAAAACTGCACTTTTTCATTCTTGTGGCCACTGCTGAGTTTTCAAATTTACTGGCATATTGACTGTAGCACTTTCACAGCATCATCTTTCAGGATTTGAAATAGCTCCTTTGGAATTTCAACACCTCCACTAGCTTTGTTTTTGTTTATAGTGATGCTTTCTTTCTTCTTTTTGTTTATTTATTTATTTTTATTGGAGGCCAATTACTTTACAATATTTTATTGGTTTTGCCATATATCAACATGAATCTGCCACAGGTGTACATATTTCCTTAACACTTTCTAAGGCTCANGTTTTTGTTTATAGTGATGCTTTCTTTCTTCTTTTTGTTTATTTATTTATTTTTATTGGAGGCCAATTACTTTACAATATTTTATTGGTTTTGCCATATATCAACATGAATCTGCCACAGATGTACACATTTCCTTAACACTTTCTAAGGCTCACTTGACTTCACATCCCAGGATGTCTGGCTCTAGGTGAGTGATCACACCATCGTGATTATCTGGGTCATGAAGATCATTTCTGTACAGTTCTTTTGTGTATTCTTGCCACCTCTTGTTAATATCTTCTGCTTCTGTTAGGTCCATGCCATTTCTGTCCTTTATCAAGACCATCTTTGCATGAGATGTTCCCTTGGTATCTCTAACTTTCTTGAAGAGATTTCTAGTCTTTCCCATTCTGTTGCTTTCCTCTATGTCTTTGCATTGATCGCTGAGGAAGGTTTTCTTATCTCTCTTTGCTATTCTTTGGAACTCTGCATTCAGGTACTTATATCTTTCCTTTCCTCCTTTGCTTTTCTCTTCTCTTCTTTTCACAGCTATTTGTAAGGCCTCCTCAGACAGCCATTTTTCTTCATTGCATTTCTTTTTCCTGGCGACGGTCTTGATCCCTGTCCACTGTACAGTGTTATGAACCTCCGTCCATAGTTCATCAGACACTCTGTCTATCAGATCTAGTCCCTTAAATCTGTTTCTCACTTCCACTGTATAATCATAAGGGATTTGATTTAGGTCATACCTGAATGGTCTAGTGGTTTCCTCTACCTTCTTCATTTAAGTCTGAATTTGGCAATAAGGATTTCATGGTATGAGCCACAGTCAGCTCCTGGTCTTNTTAAATCTATTTCTCACTTCCACTGTATAATCATAAGGGATTTGATTTAGGTCATATCTGAATGGTGTACTGGTTTTCCCCACTTTCTTCAGTTTAAGTCTGAATTCACCTGTGGTGTTTGAGAAGACTCTTGAGAGTCCCTTGGACTTTAGGGACATCCAACCAGTCCATCCTAAAGGAAATCAGTCCTGGTTGTTCACTGGAGAAAGTGATGTTAAAGCTGAAACTCCAATATTTTGTCCACCTGATGCGAAGAGCTGACTTTTTTGGACTAAAGGCAGGAGGAGAAGGGGACGACCGAGGAGGAGATGGTTAGATGGCATCACTGACTCAATGGACATGAGTTTGGGTAAACTCCAGGAATTGGTGATGGACAGAAAGGCCTGGCATGCTGTGGTTCCTGGGATCTCGAAGAGTCAGACACAACTGAGCGACTGAACTGAAGAATAAAATGATAGCATAGCTTTCTATTTTTTAAGCTTAGATTAATAAAAATCAAGTAGTGTTTATCAAGATACTACTATGTATATGACATAAGGCACTCTGCATACACAACAATAGTTTAGAATATTGCCTTTGATTCAGACTTGTCTTCAAATTCAGGGCTACAATTTAACAATTGCATGACAAGTAAATAAGTGACTAAATCTCTATTTGCTAGAGAACACCTGCTGACTGTTAAGTCTATTTCTCTAGGTTTCTTTATCATGCAAACCTAATGTTGAGTTTAATGCCATGCTCTCCTCCAAGGGATCTCCATGACCTAGGGATGGAACCTGTGTCTCATGTCTTCTGCATTGCCAGGTAGGTTCTTCACCACTAGTGCCACTTGGGAAGCCCCCTTACCTAGCCTATTTTAGAGTTATATAGGGCCATGTGCCTAGATTCCTATCTGTATGATTTAAGGGGGAAAACTACATTGAAAGGCTTATTGAAAGGTTTCTTAAGAAGCCACCCAGATATTTACAGAGGTAGCAAAGAGAAATTTATTTGACCTAAGATTTAAGAATTCAATATGTATGCGTAAAATTTTAGAATACAGTTCTTTAACGCCTCATAATAATTTTTCCATTTACATGTATTATATTACTAATTTTCTTCAAGACATTTCTGAGATATCAATCTCTCTTTAGATTGAGGGAAAAATCTATAAAACAAGATTTTGTTTTAACCTCAGTTCAGTTCAGTTCAGTCACTCAGTCGTGTCCGACTCTTTGCGACCCCATGAATTGCAGCACGCCAGGCCTCCCTGTCCATCACCAACTCCCGGAGTTCACTCAGACTTACGTCCATCGAGTCAGTGATGCNTCAGTTCAGTTCAGTTCAGTCACTCAGTCGTGTCCGACTCTTTGCGACCCCATGAATTGCAGCACGCCAGGCCTCCCTGTCCATCACCAACTCCCGGAGTTCACTCAGACTTACGTCCATCGAGTCAGTGATGCCATCCAGCCATCTTATCCTCTGTTGTCCCCTTCTCCTCCTGCCCCTAATCCCTCCCAGCATCTGAGTCTTTTCCAATGAGTCAACTCTTCGCATGAGGTGGCCAAAGTACTGGAGTTTCAGCTTTAGCATCATTCCCTCCAAAGAAATCCCAGGGCTGATCTCCTTCAGAATGGACTGTTTTAACCTACTTGAAAATAATCACTGCAGTTTCACATTTCTGCTAGTTATTCCAGGTTTACAGGAATCCAAGCTTATTGGCAACCCTGGAATTCCACTGCCTGTGAGGTCACATATTGTATTTGGGCCAGCAAGATATATCCGGATGTCAAGTTTGCGTTGTACTGTTGTGACTAAGTTTCCACAAGTATTGAAAGGCAGAGTAAGGTGAACAGATAATCTAGGAATATTTTCTCTGAAACCATGTGACAGATAAGGTGTCTTCTGAGTTCATCTAAATCTTGGTAGGTGCTGAATCACAGAAGCTTCTGCAGCAGTTACCTTAAGAGACCATGAAAATATGCAGGGTTTATTATGGAAGTTGTCTTATCACAGAACTTGAATATGTATGATACACTTCTACAATTCTTCTAAGAAGTGTTATTCCTTATTTTATTTTAAAAAAACAGAATAAGTAGTTACATAAAACCTATATAATTTTCTGGCTTGTGAATCAAAGCCTCAGGCAAACCATTTTTTTATTTTTTAATTTTATCTTGTCCCCTATACTCACAGGGCAATCCCAATGTTAAATTGCTGTACATTGAGAGAACATTTTACACGCTAGCCCCTTAAAACAATAACTGCAAACTATGTTTTTATTTTTTTCTGTATTTTAGATTTTATCTTGATCCTATTTTTTTCTTTATTGTGCTGTTAATGAGTGAGGTGTATATGTAAATATTAACATGTATGATTTGGTTAATAAAATACATTCTTTAAAACCACAAAAAAAGTGAGATGGAAAATAATGTTTTACTACTTTGGAAAGGGAAAGTGTTAATTATTCTGTGTTGGAAGAACACTTACCTAAATACTGATGTAGAGATGGATACCATATTTATCTTAAACTACCCCACGGCAAAGAACCTATGAAGAAGACAGTTACCTTTGGAACCATATTTATCATGTAAATAACTCAGAAAAGGATACTGCCAGTTACATCTTTAAGATACAAAAATGCATGCATTTCACTATTTTGTAAATGCCAGAGAGATGCAGCATCCGTTAGAGTTAACGGTGCGGCACTTTTGTGTTCAGTAGCATGAATCATTAATCATGAGACAGGCCATATTCTTGTACTGCTTCTGCTTTCATTACTTGGCCTAATTAAACAGTTCTCTGAACTGGAATCTCAGATTCCTCTGTTACAGATTATCATTAATTATGGTGAAAGTGCTCAGAGATGTTGGACTCAATTATATTCTACTCAACTCTGGCACCGTGTGATTCATTGCACAGCCTGCTCTGCAGATGTACTCTTTTCTTATCTCGCACTCCCACTTTTGTAAATTGGGCTCTGGCAGCCAACAAACTAAGAGTTATGTGCTGCGTTTTCATTAAAAACATGTTGGAGAAGCACAGACCAATTAAGGATTCTGTATTTTATAAGGAGTGATGAGATGAACAGTGGATTCTGGGAGAATTAGCTCAGTGAAGAAGCCATCTCAATCCCATTGTATTGCTAAATTTGGTGCCTCTTTTCTGTCTGGGGGTCTTTTGGCTAAGTTGCTGGCTCGAAACTTTTCCTTTTCATAATTTAAAATAAACCAAGTTATTGCTAGTCAATGGGAAGAAACTCAAATTTTTGTTTGGTGCTTGTGTGTGAGCCACTGGAAAATATTCCTTACAACATATGCCAACCATATTATAGCTCAAAAGATACTAATTTCATCACTTTTGACAGTCATTTTCTGTGCTATGTAACAAAATCTGTTCAACAGCACTAAGTCTAGGCAGACTGGACTAATAGATGTCATAGACAAAGCCAGAGTATCAGGATTGGCAGGCTTTTGATAGTGTTTAATGTATGTGAGGAAAGAGTGTGTAATCTGACATATAGCACAAGCAAATCATATTATCCCAAAGTGGTCCTATTGAATTTAGACTTTATTTAAGAATTCTCTTTTCCTCATTTACTACTTTCCTTCTTTTCCCCCTTCCTTCCTTCTTTATCTCTGCCTTTTCTCTCTTCCTTCCTTTCTTTTTAGGAGAATCAAACAGATTTCCTTTTGTTTTGAATATTATGGAGATTATGTGCCCTTTGAAATGTGTTTTAATAATTAAATTAAACAAAGCTTACAATAAAATCATTTCTTCAGTTTTCTCATTGACTACAAAACCACACATGCAAAATGATATTTTAAATCATAAGTATTTAACTGTTTCATGGAAAGACAATATGTTTATCTAATTTAAATTAAAATTACAAAAAAGAAAATGATACGAATTTTTATTTGGAGAATGTCCATTAAGAAGTTGGATGGGCATTGAGAACTTCTGGATCATAATTGCAGTAAGTGTTTAAACACAGTTGGAAAGTGGTAAAAAATATATTTAGCTTTCTTTTCTTTTCTTATCATGAATTTTAAATTATAATGTAATAGAAATTATTTGTTTGTAGAAAAGTTGTTCTTAAAGTGAAATCCATTATCATTCAATTTACTTCTACTATCTTTCATAAAATGTAACAAATGATCAAGGTTTTTACCTGAAAATACTTATTTAATAAAAATGAGTATTGATACTCATTTGTATAATATTGGAAGTCTATGTTATTGATAAGAAGAGATAACTATCTGATTCAGTGAGAAGTTGTATTGTTTTCTTTGTTGTTCAAACAGTTATTATGGTAGGATGTGCTTTCACAATATCATCAATAGGGAAATCAAAAAAAAAAGCTTTCAGAGATGTACAAACTAATCATTTATTTAAATGTAGCAAATGGCTTAAAGTCAATGCTTGTTATCAGGTAAAACATGTTTTCTACCCAATATATGAGAAAAAAATGCATAAACATGATTTGTTCAAAGTAAGTGTGAGTTTAAGAGCTCTCTCTTTCTCTCATTCCACTTGAAAAGTATGGTGCCAAATCAGTCAGCTGATATTTATGTTTCCCTTTGTTTCTCATTTTGAGAGGTTAACAAAAATAACACACGGTAGTAATATATCATAAAGCTATGCTCAAGGGTGACACATGGACAGGTCTGCCCTTGTTCAAGTTAACTTAGCTAATAATATGCCTCATCATTATTGCTAGTTTTCTACTTTTGCAAGCATCACTTAATTTATGTGACATTAAATTGTCCTCAACTTGATCTTAGAATCTCTTTCCTACAGTGGAAGATATTAAATTGCATATATTCACCCACAAAAGCAGCCCCACAAATAAAAGAAGGGTGCATCCTTTCTCTTATTTTTACATTTTCTAAAGTTTATATTTTGGCATTTCCTAAATAAAATTTAATTTTTATGTATTTCCATTGACTATATGTCCATTTCTCCTGAATGTGGTCTGGAAGAGAATAGAATTAAAACAATGTGGTGAGAAAAATAGTTCTAGATGTAAGCCTTTTGGCTTAACAGTTTTTAGGTTTTCATATCCTGCAGTAGTTTCAGGTTTTAATATATATGAAAATCAGTGGTCTTGTATCTATGCATATGTGTCGTCTATAATATAATTTTGACAGATGGTGAGCTGGATAAATCTAGTCCCTGACTATAGAAAACCTTGGCTTGTCTTGCACTCTACCAAAACTTGTTTAAAAAGGCATTCACATGTATTTATTTTTTAAATAAAGATTCAGTTTTTTGGCCTGCCCTTATTTCTCATTGAGATGCTGGCATCCCCGTCTTTGACAGTCCCATATACACATTTTACCTGAGCTGCTGTGATTTTTTTTTACAGGATTATTCCATGCATAATACTGATGACTATACTATTCTACATCTTCTCCTTATTAAAAATAAATATGTTACCTTGCCCCTATTTACACTATCTAAAATTCTGACAACAATATCTTACTTAAAAAAATAAAAACCTAGAAACCAGGAAGCAGTTTCTTCCACTAGCAGCTCAGACAGACTGCTCATTGAAAATGTAATACACTGCTGCTGTGTCACAGGTCAGCTGGCAAATGGCAATCTGAATTTTAAAAGGAATATGAATAAAATTCTGTTTTATTTTGAAAATGAACTTTCTGCCCTCCATCATGAATCCAATATATGTCTTAATCTTCTATGCTCTTGAAGCCTGCGGCTCCTGGCTGAGTCCTTTGACTTCTGAACCTAATAAGGAAATAGGTTGTTTTCTCATCCTCGTCTCATTTTTAGAAGGGCTGAAACAAACAGTCCCCTATTTCAAATGTAATTGACAAAGCATAAAAACATGTATGTTATATAATTTTAGGTTTACAACCAAGCTCAGCACTTGGGTGTTTTATTTTTAAATTTGATTAAGATGTTATACCTTTGGAAATGTGCAGTCAAGACTCAAAATCAAAATTTCCAAGTGTATGATTGCATGTTTACCTTAGAACTATACATGTGAAGCTGATAAAGGATAGAATGGATAATGGTACACTTCAATTGGGAACATTTTCATTTAACCTGGACAGATTTATAGCCTAAGAGAGAGATGTATAGACAGAATTTAAAATACACATTTATGTTTATTGTTCCTGTTTAAAAATCAACTGGGTGTATGCTGTATATATATGTTTGTTTTATTTTTTTTGATAGAAATTAGTTCATAATTATGCTCATATCTTTCTAAATTGAATGTTTCCCCATTCCCTTAAAATTATGACTTTTAATTAGAGAATAACATGCCCTATTTTCAGAAAAAAATAAGGTTTTAATTTTTCAGTGTGTTCTTTTTTATTTAAAAATTCTAAGAATTATATATTGCTATGCCTTAATCCACTGCTACTTTTTAATGAAATAATTATGAGAACTACTTTTTAAGAATAAAAATGGTAGAATTGGAAAACACAAAATAAATGCAGTTGGGATGCTATGCTGCTACTGTATCTCATAAACAGATTTGCGTAGCATCAACACAACCTAACCAATCATTCTAAGGAAATAAATGCTGAAATTTCAGAGAGCATGGGTGTGTGTTGTGTGTGAGATAGAGATAAAATAAAGGGAGAGGTACACATGCACACTTAAGCAAAGAGTTATGTTAATAATTGAACTCTTTTAGCTTAACACTTGTCCATGTTATTTTTAAGGTCATGGTTATAGTTTAAATTTCTTTGGGAAATATATGGCCATTCTAAGCTTACAGCAATTAACTTATTACCAGCAATGCTGTAGTTATTAAAGTTTACAAGGACAGAAAACTGCTTGAAACTTTAAATAGCTGGTTTTAGTCTTCACTCCTTTTCTTGACATGCTAAAAATATATAGGCTTAAAGAAAACATGATACATAGACACAGTGGAATATTACTCAGCCATTAAAAAGAATGCATTTGAATCAGTTCTAATGAGGTGGATGAAACTGGAGCCTATTATATAGAGTGAAGTAAACGAGAAAGAAAAACACCAATACAGTATACTAACACATATATATGGAATTGAGAAAGATAGTAACAATGACCCTATATGCAAGACAACAAAAGAGTCTCAGATGTATAGAACAGTCTTTTGGATTCTGTGGGAAAGGGCGAGGGTGGGATGATTTGGAAGAATGTCATTGAAACATGTACATTATCACATGTGTAACAGATTGCCAGTCCAGGTTCGATGCATGAGACAAGGAACTTGGGGCTGGTGCACTGGGATGACCCAGAGGGATGTGATGGGGAGAGAGGCGGAAAGGGGGTTCACGATGGGGAACAGATGTACACCTGTGGTGCATTCATGTTAATGTATGGCAAAAACACTACAATATTGTGAAGTAATTAGCCTCCAATTAAAATAAATAAATTTATATTTTAAAAATGTAAAAAGAGAAAACATGAACTAAAATAAAATCACAGTTGAATTACAATTCAACAAATAATTACTGAATATCCAATATAGTCTAAATGTTGAATTCACAATTAATGTATACAAAGATGGTATAGCAAGAAGATTGATCTTTTAGTTGAGTAAATAGACAAATAATATGATAGTTGTCATATCATATGACATGTGAAGTGATGACAGTAGGCAAAAAATAAGTTAAAAGCATAGAGCACAACAAACATGGAATGGGAAAGAGGAGGCCAGGGAAAGCATTGTGGGAAAAATGATTCTGAAGAGTATTCTTGAAGGATGACGTGAAATGTATTAGAGGAAGGGGAGCTTAGATTACCTTCCTATCAGTTCACTTCAGTTCAATTGCTCAGTCATGTCTGACTCTTTGCAACCCCATGAATCACAGCAATCCAGGTCTCCCTGTCCATCACCAACTCCTGGAGCTGACTCAAACTCATGTCCATTGAGTCGGTGATGACATCAGCCATCTCATCCCCTGTCGTCCCCCTCTCCTCCTGCCCCCAATCTCTCCCAGCATCAGAGTCTTTTCCAATGAGTCAACTCTTCGCATAAGGTGGCCAAAGTATTGGAGTTTCAGCATCTGCATCAGTCCTTCCAATGAACACCCAGGACTGATCTCCTTTAGTATGGACAGGGTGGATCTCNTTCATTCTTTGTGGAGTTATTTCTCCACTGATCTCCAGTAGCATATTGGGCACCTACTGGCCTGGGGAGGTCCTCTTTCAGTATCCTATCATTTTGCCTTTTCATACCACTCATGTGGTTCTCAAGGCAAGAATACTGAAGTGGTTAACCATTCCTTTCTCCAGTGGACCACATTCTGTCAGACCTCTCCACCACGACCTGTCTGTCTCGGTGGCCCCACACGGCAAGGCTTAGTTTCATTAAGTTAAACAAGGGTGTGGTCTGTGTGCTCAGATTGGCTAGTTTTCTGTGATTATGATTTCAGTGCCAGGCTGCAATGGTGCAGGAGTGGCTGAGAGGAGCTACCCCACATCCTAGGTCAGGGGCAATGGCCAAGAGGAGCTACCCCCATAAATCCAAGGAGCAGCGGCTGCACGAGCACAGGAGGGCTGAGAGGAGCTACTCCATGTTTAAGGTCAGGAGGGGTGACCTCGCCCAAGGTAAGGAGCAGCGGCTGCACTTTGATGGAACAGCCGTGAAGAGATACCCTACATCCAAGGTNGGAGCAGCGGCTGCACGAGCACAGGAGGGCTGAGAGGAGCTACTCCATGTTTAAGGTCAGGAGGGGTGACCTCGCCCAAGGTAAGGAGCAGCGGCTGCACTTTGATGGAACAGCCGTGAAGAGATACCCTACATCCAAGGTAAGAGAAACCCAAGTGAGATAGTAGGTGTTGCAAGAGGGCATCAGAGGGCAGACACACTGAAACCATAGTCACAGAAAACTAGCCAATCTGATCACATGGACCACAGCCTTGTATAACTCAATAATTTTTTTAGCTGGTTTTATATATTATAATTAACCATTTGAATGCAGTTTAGAGAAGATGAAGTACATAACTCCTTTTCTCAGTTTTAGTTAAGCCAGTTATTCCTAGTGAGTACTGTTGTATAAAATACACCATTACTCTGCATAAAGGAAGAACACAGAGATGGAGAATGGAAAATTTATTTTTCACTTTATTTCATGAGATATTGTTTTATACTTCTAATTTTAAATGCTTGGTGTGGTCAAACTTAGTTTATGTTGTGGTATTCAAAGATTCATCTAAGTGACAGAGAGTGCTTTTTATGAAACTGAATTTAAAAACTGTTCCTTTGCATGGTATTACACAGAAATCACCGGCCTTTATGTAGTCAAATTGTATATATATAATAGTTCTAGTAAATTGTTACTCATAAAAATAAATTTAAGTTATGCTTAGGTATCTGTTAATATGTATGTGCCACTTTATAAAAGAATTTTAGTACTTTTGTTTAAAAGAAAAGGCTATTATGTTCTGGCCTTTACTACTTGATATCTGTTTTGTGTGAGGCTGTTTTGGCTTAATAATATTTTCTTTACTATATGCCAGGATACAGAAAAAGTTGAGGTGATTATGATGAATAAATTTCTTCAGCAAAATGATAAAACTTAATCATAGTTTTTAAGACTCTGAGAATTGCCACTGATGTTAAATCAAACCAAATAATAGATCAACATTTTTTCAATGATTCTTATATATAATAAATAAAGTAGAAATAGTTTATAAAATTTAAACCCTTGTGCAAATTTTGTTAAAATCTTGATTATTTAATAACTACAAATATTAAAGTATAAATTTTATGCATGATATATATGTATTATATAATGTTTTTATTCTTTCTGATTGATGCAATTAAATTAAAAGATGCAATAAAAAATGTAATGAAATACAAAGCATGCAGAACAAATAATTTACATATTTCAAGATACATTATTTTGAGAGTTACTGAAAGCTATTTAAATCCTGGTTTTATTTGCTTCTACTTTCTGACAAATAGTCAGTAAAATTATACTATATTATACTGTTAAAATATTGAAAATATCCTATGTTTATATGGTACTAGGTAGACAGCTCTGGGAGTTGGTGATAGACAGGGAAGCCTGGTGTACTGTAGTCGCAAAGAGTTGGACATGACTGACTGACTGAACTGAACTGAAGTAGACTATAGGATTCTGTTTCATATATTTAATTCACATACAGTTTGACTACTTTATCCAAGTATTAGTTGTTTCAATTTACATGTAAAGGAAACAGTGTTCTAAGAAACTCAAAACTTCAAGGCTAATATGTGGTAAGTTAACAATTGAAGCTAAATTCCCTGATAGCTCTTTGCTTCCAAAAGTCACTTACATACTTTACAATATGTTCACAAACATACTATTTTATATTAGTTTACTTGAAAATACGTTAAAAATTGGGAGATTATTTGATATAGTGGATCAGACANGTGGTAAGTTAACAATTGAAGCTAAATTCCCTGATAGCTCTTTGCTTCCAAAAGTCACTTACATACTTTACAATATGTTCACAAACATACTATTTTATATTAGTTTACTTGAAAATACGTTAAAAATTGGGAGATTATTTGATATAGTGGATCAGACAGTGAGCTTGAGACCTAACAGGTATCTTCAAATTTGACTCAGTTACCTCCCAGATGGCTCAGGAATAAAAAATCTGCCTGCCAGTGCAGGAGACTCAAAAGATGTAGGCTTAATCCTTGAGTTTGGAAGATGCCCTGGAATACGAAATGGCAACCCACTCCAGTATTCTTGTTTGGGAAATTCCATAGAGGAGCCTGGTAGGCTATAGTCCATGGGATCACAAACAGTTGGACGTACCTGAGCACATCCATGTGATCCAGTACAAGTTACACAACTGGGAATAACAATGTGATACACTGTAGTTATTTTATGAATTTTATTGTTTATTTTTCTTACATGGCAAAAATATAAAATGATTAGGTGATTGTGATTATTCTGAGACTCACTGTGTTATTCTGTTCAGATTGCATAATGGAATATCACAGATTGAGTATCTTAAGCAACAAAAGTGTATTTTCTCATACTCCTGGAGTCTGGGAGTTCAAGACAAAAGCCAGCAAGAATGGTTCTGGTAAGACATTTTTTCCTGGCTTGTAGAAGGCACCCTCTCCCTGTGTCTTCATGTGGTTTTTCCTCTGTGTGTGCAGAAAGGTCCTGGTGTCTCTTTCTCTTCTTAGAAAGATAGCAGGGTTAGTGGATTAGGGTCCCACCCTCAGGCTTCATTTCACCTAAACTGCCTCCTCAAAGGCCCAGTCTTCAAATGCAGTCTTACTGGGGGTTAGAGCTTTAATACATGCATTTGGGGAACACACAATTCAGTCCATACATTTATAGAAAAAAACTGAAGAGATAAAATAGGTAGCAACATGGATCCAAACAGCATGGTCAACAGATAAGTAAGAAAACATAAAAATATCTTCACTATAATCTACTTATTCTTTTATTCATTTTGAAATCAATTATTCTTGAGGTATTTGCTATATGCTGGCTAACATCTAGGTGCTAGAAATGATAGTCTTCACAGTTAACATTTTATTCTACTTCCCTTGGGTATCATGTGCAGCTAAGTCTTTTTTTTTTTTAAGGGAAAAAAATGGAAGAAGCAATTTTTTTTTTAATTGCAAGATTTGGCTAAGGTTTCTAGGGAAATAAGCAAGATGGGCCAAAAATTATTCCAGGATAAAATGATCTTAAGTTCATCATAGTTGGGCCTTACAGCATTCTTAGGAAGTTGAATGGTATAGCAACCATATATATGTCCCAGTTTCCACAGTTTGCAGAGGAGTGAGAAGAATTTTTCCACACAGAATGTTGCTATTAAAAAAAAAAAATTATCATGTCTAACTAAATACAACCACTGTATGTATATTACTCTAATAAAAAATGTGAAGAACAAAAATAATTATATCTCTAAATTCACAAACTGTAGTTCTCATTGTTATAACTTTCTCTTCTCTTTATGAGGTATAAGTATGAGAAGATTTTTTTATTTTGAACTCTCACTAACAATCTGTTACTTTTTAAATGTTAAAATTCGCAAGTTTTTAAGAAGTCAATCTCGAGTAAGCAAGAATATGTCTTGAGTAGTCCTCTTTTGGGGGATTCCCAGGTGGCTCTAGTGATAAAGAATCTGCTTGTCAGTGCAGGAGACATGAACTTGATCCCTGGGTTGGGAAGCTCCCCTGGGGAAGGAAATGACAGCCCACTCCAGGATTCTTGCCTGGGAATTCCCATGGACAGAGGAGCCCGGCTGACCACGGTCCATTGGATCACAAAAGAATCATACACGACTTAGTGACCCAACAACAATTCCTCTTTTTAGTCGAAATAAAACATTTAGAGGAAATTAGAAGGTAGATTAGTGGTCTGTTCTAAATGGTGGCTGAAACTCCTCAGCTGTTAGTTTATTAAATATATATTTATTGCTTACCTACCATGGATTCGGCATACTTATAAGCATGATTGATATAGTGATAAAGAGGGAAGAAAGCAACCCTAATTCATGGAACTTTAATCCTAATGGTGGTAATAGAGGATGGAGGAATAATAAATGTTTAAATAAGTAGGAGACTTCTAAGAAGTATGATAGAGAAATACTACTGTCAAAGTTAAGCTTAGTGATATAATAGAAAAATACATGGAGTCTTTGATTGCATGTTTAAATAAAGTTTGTAATAGGAAGGGAATATTAAGATGAGTCTTAAGTGACTAGAAGCAGATTGCCTAGGGATCTTGAAAAGGACTTTTGGGGATATAACTGCTGTCAAGTAGACATGTTGCCAAACCAAAACTTGAACCCATTAGCCAGAATACAATAAAAGCAATCTACTGACACTTGGTGATGGTGAAGAGAGGTGCAGTGTTTTATAAGGCATACAAGGAGTCTGCGACAGCTAGTGCTCAAACAGCCCAAACTCCCCAATGGGCTTCTGCAAAGCATTTTCAAAAGTCAGTTAAGAGAACAGAGTCCCTGAATATGTGACCAGTTCTTATACCAACATAATTCTCTGATCAGTTGATGCTAAGGTAAGGTAAAAATGTGACAAGTTTTTGCAAATATTTCCTGGTTCTGGCCAGACTCTGGAGGAGACGTGTTATTTCTTCCATTTGGTGGGGATTTTAACATCTGTAAATCAAGTGAGGAAATGTGCATCAGATATCATTATCTAGGTACTTCACAGAGAATCTGAAACAGGATATAGGGAGGGGATCTGTCCTGGAATGACCTCATAATATCTTGATAGTTACAAACTTAGTATGACAAAGATAGTAAAGAAAGTTGATGTGTATGCAATAAAGAGAGAGAAAAAAAAATGGAGATAAGGGTGGAATGGTGGGAAAAACAAGAATCAATTAAATTAAGACTTTATAAAACAAAGCCATGGAATTAGAGTTTGTTTCCACTGAAGTGGGCAGCTATTGAAGTGTTCTGGCAAGGGAAAGGGAATGATGTAAACTGTATTTATTTTTAATTCTCCTTGGACACTCAGTGGATACAGGGGCAAAACATAAAGTAGGAAAGATCTATTTGGATGAAATTGTAGTGTTCAATGTGTGAAAAGATCTTTTCTTGGGATAGCCTTTTCAGCATATATATGGTAAGGTGCCACACATTTAAAGTGAATCTGGACAAGCTTCTCATGGTTTGAGTGCATGAGGAAATGATGCCTCTTGCATATTATTTGAGGTGCTACCATTTACTTGATTTAAAAAACTGGGTGAGGAACTGTGTGGGCTGGACATTTGAAATCTCAGTGAAAATTTAGAGGTGAGAACATGCTAGACACACAATTTTGGATCATCAGAATAGAAATGTTTTCAAAGTCACATCACTGGATGACATCATTTAGAAAACAAAAGTAGATGGAAAAAAGGCCCAGAATCCAGCCCTGAGTCATTACAGGATCCACAAATTGATTTTATGATGCATTTATTTTCAAATTCAATTTTACATTATCTGACTTCTTGAATCCAGGCATTCCAGCTATAGCCACAGCAGCAGAAAGTCCAAAGGTAAACAATATCATCTTGCAATATTTTCTTAAATGGCAACTCAAAGCTATAAGATAAAAATTTCCAGCAATAAAGTTGGAATCTGCACAGCTTATTACAACCTAGCCTCTAAAGTTATTATCAGGGATTAAATTGTGCCTTCACAAAAGTACCTATTAAAGTTCTAACATCTGATGGTATTGTTGCCACCACATATTATTGTCTTTTTGTCAATATTAAATCTCTCCTCTTGCTTACTTATATTTAGATTAATGCTATTGTTTTTATCTGTTAGAGCTTTGCCTATAATCACTTGTGATCTTTTGTTAATATAGCTCATGGTGATAGGTTTGTGACAATTAGTACCCTGTGATGACTTTGAACTGGCAGACTCTGAGTTCTGAATATTTATTTTTTTTAAATTAAGATGTAATTGACACATAACACTGTGAAACATTAAAGTGTTCATGTTTATCTGATACATTTTTATATTGCGCTTTAGCATTAGCTAACACCTGCATCACATAATATAATTTATGTTTCTTTTTTGTGATGGGGGTATTTAACATCTAATCTCTTAGAAACTTTGCCTTAAACATCATGTTTATCCCTCCCTTTCTTGTTGAAATAGAATCTAAGTGCACCTTGCCACTGCCTAAAATAAAGTTATCCATATAGAAAAAAAATAAAAACTCCAGGAGAATTCGGTGAAACTAAGTTAGTGTTATTTGAAATCTCTGTTATCAGTCCCATTATGCCTGAACTTGGTCTTTTCAGTTTATTGTTTTTTCTTTCTTTTTAAAGATATTTGGATCCAAGAAGAAATAAATTCTCAATATAATTAATAAAGCATTTAGACTTTAGGATAATACTTTAGTAACATTAATAACAATCTAAAATAGATTTACAAGGTCTCCTATGTGCTATCAAGCTGATGGTAGGCAAATTCTAGAGACTGGATTTTAAGAGAAATGAAAAAAAAGTTTTTCTCAGTATTTTGAAGTCTCTGTGTCTTCTTTATTTATTTTTTATTTTTTCCCTTCTGGGAGATATTTACTTTTTAATCTCAATCTTGAATGGCCTGCCTTTCTGATTATATTTTCTGATTACTGTTATCTTCAGTGGGCTTCCCCGGTGGCTCAGACAGTATAGAATCTGCCTGCAGTGCAGGAGACACAGGTTCAATCCCTGGGTTGGGAAGATCTCCTGGAGAAGGACACGGTTACCTACTCCAGTATTCTTGCCTGGAGAACTCCATGGACAGAGGAGCCTTCCAGGCTGTAGCCCATGGAATCACAAAGAGTTGGACACAATTAAGTGACTGTCTTTAATAATCTGATAAGGAAAATACCTACTTAGTAGAGCATTTAAAAATGAAGTTTAGTGAATAATGTTCGATTTTTGAAATTCCTTCTCTATTTTAGCTAGCATATGCAATAGACCTTGCATTTTCTAGGAGGTTTTTCAAGAGAAATTGCACCCAAATGATGTACTAACATATTCCAGAGTCAACTCTAAGGATCTGACGTATGTTCATTTCTGATATTCATTTCAGATATGTACAAACAAGCTGGCAATGAACTCGAATTTATTCCTTATTATTGGAAAATAAACAATATTCTTTGGAAATGAAGCATCCCATGAATTAAGTGGGAAAAAACACATTATGTTTTGAACAGGAGGAAAACAACACTGTTTTTCTACATCATACAGACCTTCAGTCAAAATATTGTTGCATATTTGGCTCAACTTCGGGTTATTACCTAAATGGAAGGAAAATGTATTTGTAAAAGATGTTGTGCATACAAAATCTGCATTTATATGTTCTGTAGGTAACATTTGCCACTTAGATTCCATGGAAACAGATGCTATACAAATACACAGTTCAGTAATTGCTCATGGTTCAAGAGATTTTATGTCCGTGATTGGAGTTTATAAATATAATAAAAACAAGAACCTTCCTCTCTACTTACCCAGAGTGTTATACATTATCTTATGTGGCTCTGCCCTGGCTATAATTACAACAAAGTAATTATATTTTTGGCTTAAACTTTAGCCTAAACAAGGTTGGTAAATATTCTCCCAAAACGCACATAAAATGAAATTGACTGAATCAAACGTTTTCTCTGTATTAACGTGGTCTACTTGGGCTGTCATACTTGGTTTCCATTTCTCATATTTTGATAGATTGTCCTTGGGGGACAGCTAGAGAAAATATTCCTGTGGGAGAAGTCAGTGGTGGTGGGAGACTCTGTGCACTATTGGGAATAGAGGACAAAAGACTATGAATATTTCCTACACCAGCTAAGAAAGTGTTGAAACTACGGAATTGTCCATAAAGTCATCTCAGTTCTGGGAAAGAGATAGTCAGAAGCCAGAATAAAGGAAGACATGGGTAGCATGGGACTTAGGAATTGAGGACAGAGGCAGGGTATATAAAATAATAAGAATAAAGAGACTTTGAAGACTTCAAAGTCTTTTTTCCTTAACTTTGTGGGAGTTGTCTTATTGCAGCAGTACTATTTACTTGTTACCTGTATCCTATACTGCTGGATGCTTTATTTATTTATTTTTATTTCTTAAAATATAAATTTATTTATTTTAATTGGAGGTTAATTACTTTACAATATTGTATTTGCTTTGTTTAAAGCTCTCATTCTCATTCCTCTAGTCTCTGATTCTACCACGGTGCATTCTGAGATTGGCTGGTTCTTTGTGTTTCTGCTCCATTTACACGCTTCTTGAATGTTTCAACTCTCCGTAATAGTTTGCTGCTTTTTTCTTGAGTATGTCCCCAGAGTCTGATGTTCAGTCTTTCTTCAGCTGATCTGGGTTCATGCCCTTCATGCGACTTGTATTAATACCTAGACTCAACATGGCCATAATGGAGAGAGAGCTAAATTATGTAGCATGAGGTGCACATGAACACTCACACTTGGTTCACCGAAATCATTCCTGCGTGGTACACTTCATGGTCTGCTGTGGCTCACCTTCATGTGTCAGCTTCCTGGTACAAGTTTCCTTGTCTACTCAAATAACATGCCTAATGTTTTCAATCTTCTTTGGAGCCAGTGAGATTTTGGTCCCACCCTTCATCACCTTTTATCATAAAGCATCTGAGGCTGAGATAGAAGGTTGATGCAGTGTTGCCGGGTAGCTCGTTGCCAGTATGTGGATACACTTGCCTTCAGTTTCCAAGTGAAAGTGTTAGCTGCTCAGTCCTGCCTGACCATTTGTGACCTCATGGACTATAGGCCACCAGGCTCCTCTGTCCATGGAACTTTCCAGGCAGGAATACTGGAGTGGGTTGCCATGCCCTTCTCCAGGGGATCTTTCAACCCAGGGATTGAACGTGGGTCTCCCACATTGCAGGCAGATTCTTTACCATCTGAGCCACCAGAGGAGCCAAAATTTTATTCAAATATACAAGAGTCCTGTATCACTGTGACATCCTGTCACACTGTGGACATCATTACTCACACTGTCTGTTTCAGGTTTGAAGATTTCTTGATTCAAAACCAACAGCTACACACTCTATGTCTTAGAGCCAAGGAGTGTGCACCTCTGGGTAACCGGAGTTTGGCTTATACAGAAGTGACCTTTTTCTAGGAGTATACCTTAATCTGGGTCATCTGCTGGCATGTTACCAAGATAAGGTCTTGTATGTATATATATGTGTGTGTGTATACATATATATATATATATATATATATATATATATATCAGGTTTATGCACAAGATTTAAGGGAGTTTTTCAAGGCAAACAGATATGAACATGAGAATATACTTAGATTGATTTTTCACATTCTTTGTCACTATCATTGGCATTATCAACCCAATCCAAGGCTATAAGAATGGTGAAATCTAAAATTTTCCAATGGACTTTGTCTCTTTACAGAAAATCTTCCCAGGAGAGCTGAAGTGCCCTTTTGGCAAGTAAGAGTCACTGTGTTTATTCTGAGACTCTTTATTTTTATTTTTTGGTTATTTTTCTTTCTTTCTTTCCTTTTTTTTTTTTAACTTTATTTTACTTTACAATACTCTATTGGCTTTGCCATACATCGACATGAATCCTTTAGTGTTACCTCTTAATAAATCTAAGGAATATAGGGGAGCTTGAGCCCTAAGATGTCCCAACTGTTGTCATTTGCCCTTCATAAGCATTTCATATCTCGCTCCTTCTCTCCCAAGAAAAGCAGCAAAAGTTTGATTATGTGCCTAAGTTCTGTCCATTGTTGTTTAGTCAGTAAGTTGCATCCAACTCTTTTGCAATCCCAAAGTCTATAGTCTGCCGGGCTCTTCTGTCCATAAGATTCCCCAAGCAAGAATACTGAAGTAGGTTGACATTTCCTTCTCCAAGAGATCTTCCTAATGCAGGGATGAAACACACATCTTCTGTTTAGAAGGTGGATTATTTACCATTTAGCCACCTAGGAAGCCTATGTTCTGCCCATAGCAGTCTTGCATTCCCTCATTTTATATTCAGTGTAAGTGTACCTCTTTGTAACTACATTGGAAAAGTGTTCAGATTTTCTGCCAACCTTGGATGGATCTTGATGTTAGTTTTATAGTATGGTGAACCAGAGGTTGACCTCCAGTTGGCAAGTAGAACTCCCTTCTCATACAAGAGTGAGTAAAACTGGAACAGTGTTCAATTTTTGATTCTGCTTCATGGTGTTTGGATTGCAGCAGTCTGTCCAATTTCTCTTAAGTTGTAGACAATAAGATTGAGGACCATTTATATCCATATTGACCAGATAACTTTTCCACCATTGCCATTGTCACCAATGGTTTCCATCGGTTTCCATCTCGAATATGATATTTCAGCATCATAGTCATTGCCAACACTATCCAAAACTGTAAAGGGTCTAAAATTTTTTCCTACTTGTAAACTAATTTATCAGTGTGGTAAACTGAATATACTACTTTTCTTGTGTATAAACATGTAATTTTCATAAGTATACAAGCTTTCATTATTTTTGAGGATATCATATCATGTCTTCAGAATATAGATTATATATTACATTACATAGATTATAGATTATGTATTATTACAGTTTATAGATTATAAACAGGATGAATTTACCACTTGAAAGGTTTTTCTTCTTGATATTAAAATGCAAAGAAATGTAGGGTAATCTCTTTGTGTTAAACTTATAATTGATACAAGTTGGGACAAGAATGTATGGATCTACTTGTATGCTAAAGAACATATGCTAGATGGGTTGAATCCTCAATAAAATAACTTTAATATTGCATTTCTTTATAGGAAAAGAGTATGAGTCCTATTAAAAATAATGAAAATTTTAGTCTTATAATGTATAATTAGTGCTACTTATTCAGTAGTTTTCTATAAAATAATCATATCTGAAATTTTCTCTGTGTGTGTTGAGTCACTCAGTCATGTCTGACTCTTTGCAACCCATGGACTGTAGCCTGTCAGGTTCCTCTGTCCATGGCAATTTCCAGTCTAAAATACTGGAGTGGGTTGCCATAGTCTCTTCAGAGGATCTTTCTGATCCAGGGATCAAACCCACATCTCTTACATCTCTTCAATTGGCTGGGAGATTCTTTACCACTGCACCACATAGGAAGCCTGATATTTTCCCCATAAAACTGCTTATTGGTATCTTTCTGCTAGCAAAATGATTCAGTGTATTCAAATTTCTCCATTTTTGCCATAAAAATTTAAACTTGGTTTAAGAAAATCATAACTCTGCATAACACCTTTTATTGAACAATTGATGAAAAAGTATCCATTTTTTTGATGAGCTGTCGATTTGGTACCTGTGCTTGTGAAAGCAGAACAGCTTCATCAGAAGCATTAATGAGACATGTTGCCCCTTGGTACCTGAAAGTGAAAATATAATAGGTCTGCTTTCAGTTAAATATTTCAGAAATCATCTGGTGAGTGAACCAGTTATTCACTTGAAGACATCTTGACTGATTAAATCCTACATAAGAATTTTCCAGGGTATTACTTTGGGGGAATAAAATGCTGCTTTAGTGTACTGTTCTTTGTTTCTTAAATGAAGAAAGTTAGACGCAAAAGACACTTTGATAATGAATATAGAAGATGAATGCATTGCATTGATTTGAGTTTGCTTTATGTTGTTTATTTTCTTACCAGAGCAAGTTTTGCTGTAATAAACATGTTTGCATTTTCCAAAGTAAAGCACATATAGGTGATGAGTTAACATAGCAAATCAACTGTTAAAGTTCATTCCATTATTAATACACATATTCCTTTATCTTATGGAAATGCAGAAAATTCAGTATTCAAATAATTGCCACTTGAAGCTATTGTTAAATCTGACTTCCTAAATATCTGATTCCATTTCAATATCTCTTGTCTCAGATCTAACACATGGCATCTGAGAGATCTAAGAGATCATCTGAGAGATCATTTTGTGAGAGAAAGTAGCCAGAGAAACAGAAACAACACTGAAATGAGTAAAAGATCAATATTAATAAATTTAGTGGGTTTACCTGCNAGAGATCATTCTGTCGTTTTTGAGATCGCATCCAAGTATTGCATTTTGGACTCTCTTGTTGACCATGACGACTACTTCATTTCTGCTACGGGATTCCTGCCCACAATAGTAGATATAATGGTCATCTGAGTTAAATTCACCCATTTCAGTCCATTTTAGTTCACTGATTCCTAGAATGTCAACGTTCACTCTTGCTATCTCCTGTTTGACCACTTCCAATTTGCCTTGATTCATGGACCTGACTTTCCAGGTTCCTATGCAATATTGCTCTTTACAGCGTCGGACCTTGCTTCTGTCACCAGTCACATCCACAACTGGGTATTTGCTTTGGCTCCATCCCTTCATTCTTTCTGGAGTTATTTCTCCACTGATCTCCAGTAGTGCATTGGGCACCTACTGACCCAGGGAGTTCCATTTTGCCTTTTCGTACTGTTCATGGGGTTCTCAAAGCAAGAATACTGAAGTGGTTTGCCATTCCCTTCTCCAGTGGACCACATTCTGTGAGATCTCTGCACTGTGACCCTCCTGTCTTGCGTGGTCTCACATGGCATGGCTTAGTTTCACTGAGTTAGACAAGGATGTGGTCCATGTGATCAGACTGGCTAGTTTTCTGTGATTATGGTTTCAGTGTGTCTGCCCTCTGATGCCGTCTTGCAACACCTACCAGCTTACTTGAGTTTCTCTTACCTTAGACATGGGATATCTCTTCATGGCTGCTCCAGCAAAGCTCAGTCACTGCTCCTTACTTTGGATGAGGAGTATCTCCTCATGGCTGCCCCTCCTGACCTTGAATGTGGAGTAGCTCCTCTCAGCCCTCCTGTGCCCTCGCAACCACTGCTCCTTGGACGTGGGGGTTGCTCCTCTCAGCAGCTGCCGTGACCTCGGGCATATGGTAGCTCATCTCAGCCATTCTTGTGCCGACGCAGCCTGGCACTCTCAGTCTAGACACTAGAATTTGGTGACTCAGACAGGAAAGAATCTATCTGCAATGAAAGAGACCCGTGTTTGATCCCTGGGTCATAAAGATTGCCTGGAGAAGGGAATGGCTACTCACTCCATTTTTCTTGCCTGGAGAATTCCATAGACAGAGGAGTCTGGTGGGCTAACGTCCATGGGTCACAGAGTGTCAGACACAATTGAGTAACTATCACTATCACTTTTTTTTTCTCCAGAGTTCATGTTTAAGGAATAATTTCTATCCTTCTCTTTCTTCCCCCACCTCTCAAATTTTACACTTAAATGTGTCATCAAGAAAAGGTGGGGAAGTGACTTCCTTAGAAAGCAACAACTCACTACTATGCAGAGCTTCCAACTCTGTTTCTGAAAAATTTCAAACATGTAGAATACACCAATGGCTCCTTTCTTGCCAATCCAAAGACCTCTTTAAAATTCTCATCTCTGTTGACCTCTCCACAGGATGTAACACTGCTAAACCTGCTGTTATTCTTGAAATATTTCATTCCAGTGGCTTCTTCAATAGCATCTCCTCCTTACATTTCCCAGTACAACTCTGACTTTCTCCTTTATTCTCTTTTAACAGTCCCTCCTCCTTTGCCCACCATCTAAGCCATGGCTCTCTGTGGTTTGTTCAGCTTTTTTCTCTTCATTCGTCTACTTGACACAAATTATTTTATTTCTTTGGAAATTTTTAAAAGATAGTTTTGTCTTTTTCCCCAGGTTTACTCAGCTATTTTTGACAAATAAAATTACATGTAAAATGTGATGAGCTGATACATGTATGTATTATGAAATGATTCCCACAATCAAGTTAATTAACACACCCATCACCTCACAGTTACCCTTCTTTATTTTTGTGGTGAGAATACTTAAGACTGACTCTCTTAGCAACTTTCAAGTATATAATACAGTATTATTAACTAGAGTCACCATGTCATACAATACATTTACAGAAAGCTTAGATCCGTCGACCTACATCTCTTTATTTCCTCTCAATTCCCAAACCCTGGCAATCACCAATCTACTTATTTTTGTCATCAGCTCACATTTTTTAAGATTCCACATAAGTGATACTATACAGTATTTGTTTATCTTTGTCTGGATTATTTTGCTTAGTATCATGCCCTCTAAATTCATTCATTTTGTTTCAAATGTCAAGATTTATGGTTTTTTTTTTTTTTTGAGGATAAATGACATTCTACTGTGTTTGTGAATGTTTATTACATTTTCTCTATCCAGTCATCCATTGACATAAACTTGGTTGTTTCCACATCTTGCCTACTGTGAATAATGCTCAGTGAACTTGAGAGTACAAATATCTACTGATTTCAGTTTATTTGGATATATATCCGAAAGTAGAATTGTTGGATCATACGGTAGTTCTATTTTCAATTTTTGAGGAATCTCCATACTGTTTTCCACAGTGGCTACACCAAGTCATATTTTTAACACCAGTGTAAAATGGATTTTTTTTTTCATATCCTTGCCAACATTNCTGTGAATAATGCTCAGTGAACTTGAGAGTACAAATATCTACTGATTTCAGTTTATTTGGATATATATCCAAAAGTAGAATTGTTGGATCATACAGTAGTTCTATTTTCAATTTTTGAGGAATCTCCATACTGTTTTCCACGGTGGCTACACCAAGTCATATTTTTAACACCAGTGTAAAATGGATTTTTTTTTCATATCCTTGCCAACATTTGCTATCTCTTATTATTTTTTTTGAAAGTTGCCACCCTAACAAGGTGATGTGATAACTCACTGTGATTTTGATTGGTACTTCCCTGATGATGACTGAGCATCTTTTAAAGTACCTGTTGGCCATTTGTATGTACCCTTTGAGAAAATGTTTGCTTGGGTCTTTGCCCTATTTTAAAGCCAATCACTTGTGGGGTTTTTTAATACTTTGATAGAGAATCTCAAACCTAGTTTCAAGTTTGGCATCACCAAGTGAGTTTTTTAAATTTAAAATATTTTGTTCCAGTGTGTGGTAGACATTGGAATTTTAAAATTTTTCCAGGTGGTTCTAATGTGCAAGAAGGTTAAAGACCACTATTTTCAGAGGTACAGGAAGAATGATTGACTTGAAAAAAAAGGGAGGGCAGAAAAGGGATTGTGAAGCAGCTTTTAGAAAATGTATGCAGAATGCTATAAAGCTAAGTTTCTACACAGAGATAACAGAAGTAGGAAGTCATGTGGACTCAACTGAGAAGCAAACTGACATTAGAATTTTTGTACCTACCTATCCTATCTGAGTCTTTTCAAAAATGCTCACCTATATCCTCACAATTCAAAGTGTGTTCTGTAACTGCCCCAGGAACTTGTTAAAATACAGAACCTCAGTCCCACCTGGGATTTCCTGAGTCAGAATTGGCATTTTAACAAGAGTGCAGATACAGAAATGATACATCACTGGGTTCCTCAAGCACTGATTTCTTCTAAGTGTAGACCAAAAGGACAGAGAGCTTGAGAATTCAGGGTGTTATCAGGAGTGAACAGATCAACATTATAAACATGAGCTAGGTAGATGCAGGTGGGTAGGAAGGAAAATATTAGGATCAATGTGCTAGAAAGCTGGTACAGTTAAAGCTTAGGAGGGTGTGGGAGGACTTCTCTAGGTGTTCTGGCTGCAGTTGTGTGTATGTGTGTGAGTTGCTCAGTTGGGTCCAGCTCTTTGCAATCCCATGGACTATACAGTCTATGGAATTCTCCGGGCCAGAATACTGGAATGGGTAGCCATTTCCTTCTCCCGGAGATTTTCCCAACCCAGGGATCTAACCCAGGTCTCCAGCATTGCAGGCAGATTCTTTACCAGGTGAGCCATGAGGGCTGCACTTGTAGGAACTATTAAATCACTGGAACATGGGGAAAGTTGCTTTATACTTGAGGAGTTAGCTAAGGAAAATAGAGATAAAGGACCAGATGGATAGCTCTGATAGGTTCTTGGAAGACAGCGACACTCAAGGTTAACAGTCTGGTAGCTTTAGTGCAGAGGCCAATATTGTATCTAGGTTTAAGATGCTAGTGTCTGTGGCATGTACAGCAATATCCTATAGACCAAAAAAAAAAAAAAAAAACTGAAAATGAGGAATTAGCCCTTCATGGATTGGTATGTGTATTGAACAGAGACAGTCAATAAGGGTCCCCCTTCCTGCCACAGTTTCATAGCTCTAAATATCCTCTGTATTCCACCTATTGGACCCACCATCCCCATAACACCTGACAACCAATGATCTTTTTACTGTCTCCAGAGTTTGGCCTTTTCCAGAATGTTATAGTTCAAATTCTACAGTAAGCATCCTTTTCAGATTGGTTTTATTCATCCTGTAAAATAGTAAATTAGTTGTTACTGAAAATGCAGTAGCAATTCCATTATTAATCTGTATAGGATTAAACATTATTATAGTCACAGATATGAATGTTTACTCCTATAACATTAAAAACATTAATTCCTTGAAGTAGAAAAAAAANTTTTTTTTATTAGCAGTTTACAAAACATTTTACTGGATATTATTTTTCACTATTCAGTTACATGGAATATCCTCTATTATTATTTTCTTCATGATCATTTAGGGCTGCTAAAATGCAATAAACATCTAGATAATATAAGTAAATCCAATTTATTCCAGTTTCTGCAGCTATGTTAGTAAAATGTGTTTCACAGCAGAAAGAAGAGTGATGTTGGAATTCATTTTGAAATGAAAACTTGGCCCTTAACCTAAATTATGGCTGACATATTGAATTAACATATTAAGAGCTATCATCTAGCTGTAAAAAGTAGCCAATAAAATTGCTAATGCAATGCTTATTTATTTGCCACATTTGTATTGGGGACTTATGTCAGAAACCATCCCAGATACTGGCCGTGGAAGCAGGGACCAAAACAGACAGAATGTCCTTCCCTCACGAGAGTCAAGACAAGGTTTACTAAAAGAAGAAGCATTATCCACAACCTGAAAGAGGTGAACATTTGAGTCACATGACTATGTAGGAGGAGAGTTTTCAAGCTCAAGGAAAAATATGCACAAATCCTTGATGCATAAATATACCTGTGGATACAAGCATGGAATCAGTGTGGCTTCTGCAAATATAAGAAAGGGAGACAATATTAATGCATATAATTTAAAAGGATCAGATCATGTAGGACTTTGTACAGCTGTAAGAACTTTTTACTGTTACTCTGATAGGTTGGGAGACTGTTGGTTCGTTTCAGAGATAAGTTGTGTCATCTGCTTTAACTAACTCTTGCTATTGTGAGTTGTTCAGTCACTAAGTTTTGTCTGACTTTTTGTGAGCCCATGGACTTCAGCATGCCAGGCTTCCTTGTCCATCTCCCAGAGTTTGCTCAAACCCATGTCCATTGAGTCAGTGATGCCATCCAACCGTCTCATCCTCTGTCATCCCTTTCTCTTCCTGCCTTCAATCTTTTCTAGCTTTGGGTTCTTTTCCAGTGAGTCAGAGAGAATATTGTAAGGGAATACTCTGAATGAAAGATGGGGGAAAAACAAAGAGGCCAATTAGTAGGTAATCGAAATAAAAGTGATGCTGGCATAAACCAGGGTGGTAGCAGTGGAAATGATTATCTACATACATATATATGCACATTTTCAAATTATGTAAAGGCAACATCAATAAGACTTGCTGGCTTCTGAGACATGGAATGTGTATAGAGAAGAGACAAGAAAGATAAATGTTTTTTCTTTCTACTTTAGTTTTCACTTATTTTAAGAAATACATTCAGCACTCTTAGAAGTCGTGTCATGCCACATTCCTACAAGTTATCCTAGATCTGTGAGGTGCTGAGTTCTGAAGACGATTGTCTTAAATATGTGTGGGGCAGAGTCCTAAGAGAGCTGAAGGGCTTTTAACACTTTCTTGGCCATGTCTTTGTTTCTCCTTTCTAAGTGTGGCATCTCAAAGTGTGCTTGAGAACTCAATTTCCCCCTTTCTCCTAAGAAAAACCGAACTTTTACAGAAGATTTACTAAGCTACACAAATTTCTCTTTATCTACCAGCATATACTTCTTATTCTTTATTTATCTATCTTTATCTAAAGAGTTTATATCATGGTCACAAAATGCCAAATGCTATATCTAATTAACATTAATATATAAAGCTTTATAACTCATTTAGTTTTTATAGCAACTCAAAGTAAGCACAGTGATGATCCGATGATCCTTAATTTACAAACTATAAAACAGGCACAGGAGACTTGAATGATTTTGAATCAGCCGGGATTCAAAAGTTTTGGGAAACTCCATGCTATTATCTGCTCTCAATATACCCTATGCTGTATTGTACCTATTAAAATTACTTAGAAAAGTTCCTGAGCATCCCACACATTTCAATAAACTATGTCAAAATTTACATGAGAAGCAGCATGTAAACTAATTTTTTAAATTAAAAAATAAATTTTGGAAATTTATTATATAACGCCTATTATTTTATGTTCTGCCCCTCTTGATTCGGTTGGAATTAATGTGAAAAGGATGGTTTTTTTATATGACTTTCCTGGTGTCTCAGATGATAAAGCATCTGCCTACAATACGGGAGACATGGGTTCAGTCCCTGGGTCGGGAAGATCTCTTGAGAAGGAAATGGCAACCCACTCCAGTATCTTTACCTGGAAAATCCCACAGATGGAGAAACCTGGTATGCTGCAGCCCATGGGGTCCCAAAGAGTTGGACATGACTGAGTGACTTCACTTTCACTTTCAAACCAACAGTTTTAAAATGCCCGTGAAATGCACATATTCAGTTACCAGTTCAATGGCTATATAACTTTTTATCAAATTGGGACAATTTTGAGAGTGAAAAAAAATGGTATGGATAATTCTGGGACAGTAAATATAGATAAGGATTGTCATGAGTAAATTTGACTATCCAGTCACCTTAGTTATGGATCTATGTATATACAATAGAATGACTCTTTAAAAAAAAAAAACATAAACTGATATATTCTCCACAATATTCCATCTAGATTTTCTAATGCTAGACCTTACTTTTTTGGAAATATGATTTTCAATTTACAAAGCTAAAAATCTGTTACTGTAGAAAACTAATATCTATAATTGCAGGTTGTCCTGATTGTTTTCTCAGATTTCCTACTGCTATGATTACATTTCTTATTCAGTCACCAGGTCATGAATATAAGCAAATCCATGGGACATCACATCATAAAATAAGAAAATAGCCTCCATATTTGAAAATCATGATTTCAAGATCTTATTTATGTTTGTTTTCTAAAATTGTCTCTTCTTTCCCAATGTTAGAGAAAAGAGATAGGATTTAGGTGTTCAAACGTTCCACTCCCCAGGAAAGGCTATGAGGGGAAAATTGTCTGTCGAAGTTTGGAGGTCATATTACTAAGAAAAGAAAACGAGTCCTTCTACTTACTTAGCTATACTATTTTACCCAGTGTCATAGGGCTGTGTAAATAGATTTGATCCTATTTCAAGAGGAATTTTGAAGCTTAACTTCTAAGAAGGAACATTGTCAAGAGATAGTTTAGCATTTACACATATAATTAAAACATTTCTTAGGGCTGTGATAAGCTAGACTTTGTGATAAATGCTGACACTAAATAAAATACAGACATAGAACAAATTTTCCATGGTGAATTGAGAATATAAACAAACCAACTCAATAAATATATGTGAATTAAGTCTAGAGGGAGCACAAAGAGGTCACTAAAAAGATAAAGGAAATTAAAAATGAAGATAAGTGTAGAGTATTGACGGAGAAGGCAATGGCACCCCACTCCAATACTCTTGCCTGGAAAATCCTATGGATGGAGGAGCCTGGTAGGCTCCAGTCCATGGGGTTGCTAAGGGTCAGGCACAATTGAGCAACTTCACTTTCACTTTTCACTTTCAGGCATTAGAGAAGGAAATGGCAATGCACTCCAATGTTCTTGCCTGGAGAATCCCAGGGACAGGGGAGCCTGGTGGGCTGCCGTCTATGGGGTCACACAGAGTCGGACACTACTGAAGCGACTTAGCAGCAGCAGCAGAGTACTTGAAGTCGACAATTACTTTGAAATCTTTGAAAATATATTTACATCATTATTTGGCTTTCACTGTTGCTGTTGAAATGTTAACTGTAAGCCCTCATATTGTTACTTTGCAGGTAGAATTCTTTTTTTGATCCCGTTCCTTGCCCTATACCCCAAATCTCGTGTGGTTTTTAAGCTTTACTCTTTAACTTTTCTTTTTAATGGCAGTTGTGCCATGTTTTTTGTTGTTTTGTTTTATTTTGAAGTCTGGCATTCTTTAAATTTCTTACTTAGAGTTTATGTATATTTCTTTTATCTATAGCTGTATATTATTTTCAGTTTTTTATAGTTTTCAGACATAAATTCTTCAATTATTGCTTCTTAAAATACTCTCTTGATTCTCTTTCTTTAATTAAACATATGTTAGAATTTTTGGTTATATTCATGTGCTCTTTCACTCTATTCTAATTTTCCTTGCTTTGATTTTTGTACTTTTCTCTGATTATTTACTTCTGATACTAATTTCTGTTTATTAACTTTATCTTCACCTGTGTGTAATCTGCTATTATAACTATATACTGAGTTTTCGTGTCAATTTTTTTTTTTGGTTCTGGAATAAACATTGGTTTATAATTTATAAATTTTCAAAATCTACTTATGTTTCCTATAAGGTCTAAAACCACCGTGGTGTGTTCTAAAAACACCATTGAAGCTGGTGTGTAGAGTATGGGAATGGGCACCTACAGGGAGGTGAGCTTAGTGAAGAGACCCAGAACAAGATGTGTAGGACCTGGCAAGTCATGGGAGAGTGTCTGTGTTTCCTCAGAGTGAAACGGGGGGCCACTGCAGATTTTTAGTTGAGAAGTGACGGGATCTGACTTAGATTTAACGGGACTCCCAGGTGGCTCAGTGGTAAAGAATCTATCTGCCAATGAAAGAGATGCAGGAGATGCGAGTTCGATTCCTGGGTTGGAAAGATCCCCTAGAGAAGGGAATGGCTACCCACTCCAGTATTCTTGCCTGGAAAATCTCATGGACAGAGGAGCCTGCAAGCTACAGTCCATGGGGTCGTAAGAGTCTGACACAACTGAGCAACTGAGTATGCACACAGATATGTTTAACATCACTCTTGATTAGCATTATTTGAGAGGGCAACATAGGAAACGGGAAGCCAGTTAAGAGGCTCCAGTAGTCATTCAGGTAAGAGATGATGGTGACTTGAGATCGATGTGTGGTGCACATACATGGCTCCACTCTGGATATATTTTGAAATCAACAAGATATGCTGTTCAGTGTTATGTTCATATGTGGCTNGGGAAGCCAGTTAAGAGGCTCCAGTAGTCATTCAGGTAAGAGATGATGGTGACTTGAGATCGATGTGTGGTGCACATACATGGCTCCACTCTGGATATATTTTGAAATCAACAAGATATGCTGTTCAGTGTTATGTTCATATGTGGCTGAATCATACTAACTCCATTTTATTAGCTCCATCTGAGGCCCACAGCCCTATCCCCTCCATTTTGTGCAGCTGAGCTTCTGCCTACTCAAAAGAAGGTCCCCAAGCCAGATCATTTCCCTATCAGCTTTTACCCTTAACTTCACCTGATGTGAAAACTGTAAAAATGCCTTTGGCTGGCAGAGGTGGATAACAGCTCTTGAGGAATAATTGTTGTGAGATGCTTGGAATGGAGGAAAAACACCCTGGTTCCGGTGAATGCAGACATACTTCTCCCTTAGTAGTGAGATTCTATTTTTAGCTTTGGCTCCTTTAAATCCCGCTTTCCCCATTTCAGCCCTGGAATGCCACTGCAAATGCCTTTAGATGGTCCTCCTCCCTATTCTGCTTGCTTCTAAGTTACTCATAATAAGCCTCACAATTGCACTTAATGGAGTTGATTGCTTCATTTTTCAGTCTCAAAATTTCTTTCCAGTTCAAAGGATATTTATTCAATATCTCTATCAGCCAACAATTCACCTATACGTATGTGGGACTTGAAATAAAAAAAAAAAGCAGGGATAATTCCTGAAATTTTAGAACAAAATTTCTCTTCCAGGGAATTTTAAAAAAATCTATTTTTTTTAAATGTTAAAAGATGCATTCACTTTTTACACCTAAATAGTCCCTCTGCAAATAAAGTCTGCAAGGACTTTAAATTAGAGGCAGCCTTCAAACCTGATTTTTTTTTAGGACATGTTAGCTTATCTGCAGATAGGATCTTCTCTCCATTGATGTAAGACTTTGCATTCAATAAAATGAGGTATTTTTCATGGCTTTATTTCACTGTTAGATATCACAGGATACTTTGTATGAAGCTCTCAATATAAAAATAAATTGAATTGGATTGGTTTTAGCCTTTAACACAGCGGATAATTGTGACAAAAAAATCAGCAGGTAATTACATTTGCATCCCTATTTTTAGAATAGCATGGATAGAATTTTCTGTGGGAAACATGAATATAGAAACTAGCATAATAGTTCAGCTCTGTGTTATAACGCTTAGTTTTTATTACCTTTGGCTTTAAATAAAATTATCTTTTGTCCCATATTAATAAAGATTAGCATCTGTTATTTTTTTAATAAGCTATTGCTTACAAATGGGGGTTATCTAATCATTTCCATATTAATAGAATAACCTTGTATATGAAATTTGAAAACAATTAAAAGGATATATATTAAAATAATTTCATTATGTTTGCACAGTGTTTAGTTCCCTTCAGTTGTCATAACAAAGTATAACAAAGTGGATGGATTAAAACAACAAAATGTGTTGTCTCACTCTTCTAGAAGCTAGAAGTCCAAAATCAATGTGTAGGCAGGGTCATGGTACATAGAAGTCTATAAAAGAAAAGTCTTCCTTGCCTCTTCCTGTCTTTTCTTGGCTTGCCGGCCAACCTTAGCATTCTGTTATTTGCAACTACAGCACTGCAATCTCTGCCTCTATTGTCATATGACAAGGCCTCTTGTCTGTCTGTCTTCATATCTTCTTCCTCCTTTTTATATAGATATCAGTCATACTGAGGGGCTTCCCAAGTGGTGCGTGTGGTAAGGAATCTGCCTGTGAATCCAGGAGACACAAGAGACCAGGGTTTAGTCCCTAGGTATGGAAGACCCCTGGAGGAGGAAATGTCAACCCACTCCAATAGTCTGCCTGGAGAATCCCATGGACAGATGGGCCTGGTGGGCTGCAGTTCAGTGGGGTCACAGTCAGACAGGGCTGAGCAACTGAGCACACACATACATCTGTCCACAGGGCCCAGACTTCAGCTGCTCAGCCTGGGGCCCATCTACCTCCGGCCTCAAACCTATTTCCAAGTAAGGTAACATTCTGAGACACTAGACATTATAAGGGCTAAGTCACTTCAGTTGTGTTTGACTCTTTGTGACCCTGGTAGGCTCAAGATTTGGGAGAGTTATTTAGTCAAAAGATGATTAGTAGAGAATCAAGCAGAAAGAACTTTATCTTATTCAGGGAGAAATATTCAGTTAGCCATTTTGTTTTATTCAGACCTTCAACTCATTGATTGAGGCTCAGAGACATTAGGGAGGGCAATTTGCTTTATTCAGTTTACCAATTTTAATGATAATCTTTTCTAAAAACTCCATCAAAGAAACACCCAAAATAACATTTTACCAAATATCTGGGCTGAACTGAACTATATGAGAACTTCATGGTCAAGCTGACACATAAAATTAATTGCCACAGGTCTTATTAATTTTTCAAATTGCAATTAATTAAATTAGTAGTGCCTTGGAAAGATACTGGCATCTGCTCTTTGGAACTCTGAAACATGGGTAAAAAATTAATATTGAATATAATGCTAGCATGGTAAAGCCCCAAATCCTTTAAGCTAGACTTCAACAGTAGGTGAACTGAGAACTTCCAGATGTACAAGCTGGGTTTAGAAAAGGTAGAGGAACCAGAGATCAAATTGCCAATATTTGCTAGATCATAAAAAAACAAAGAGCATTCCAGAAAAATATCTACTTTGGCTTCATTGACTGCATTAAGACCTTTGATTCTGTGGGTCACAACCAACTGTGGAAAATACTTAAAGAAATGGGAATTCCAGACCATTTTAACTGCCTCCTGAGAAACCTGTATGCAAGTCAAGAAGCAACAGTCATAGCTGGACATGGAACAATGGTCTGGTTCAAAATTGGGAAAAGAGTATGTCAAAACTGTATATTGTCACCCTGCTTATTTAATTTGTATATAGAGTACATCATGAGAAATGTGAGGGTGGATGACTCACAAGCTGGACTCAAGATTGCCAGGAAACCATCAACAGATTCAGATAGATTGCCAGGAAACCATCAACAGATTCAGATATGCAGATGATATTACTCTAATGGCAGAAAGCAAAGAACAACAATAATTTGAAAAAGAACTTCTTGATGAGGGTGAAAGTGGAGAGTTAATAAGCTGGCTTAAAACTCAATATTAAAAATACTGAGATCGTGACTTCTGGTCACATCACTTCATGGCAAATAGAAAGTGAAAAAGTGGAAATACTGACAGGTTTTCTTTTCTTGGGCTTCAATATCACTGCAGATGGTAACTGCAGCCATGAAATTAGAAGACACTTGTTGCTTGGAATGAAAGCTATGACAAACCTAGATAGAGTATTAAAAGGCAGAGGCATCACTTTGCCAACAAAGGTCCATATAGTCAAAGCTATGTTTTTTTTCTGTTGACGTGTGTGGATGCGAGAGTTGGTCCATAAAGAAGACTGAGCACTGAAGAATTGCTGCTTTTCAGCTGTGGTGCAGGAGAAGACTCTTGAGAAACCCTTGGACAGTAAGGAGATCAAATCAGTCAATGTTAAAGGAAATTGACCTTATGCGTTTTGGAAGAGCTGATGCTGAAACTGAAGCTCCAATACTTCAACCGCCTATTTGGAAGATCTGACTCATTGGAAAAGACACTGATGCTGGGAAAGATTGAAGGCAGGAGGAGAAAGGGGATGATAGAGAACAAGATGGTTTAATGACACCACTGACTCAATGGACATAAGTCTGACCAAACTCTGGGAGATAGTAAGGACAGAAAATTCTGACATGTTGCTTTCCATGGGGTCAGACAGGATTAGTGTGTTAGTCCCTCAGTCCTTTCTCACTCTTTGTGACCCCATGGATTGGGGGTCTGCCAGTCTCCTCTGTCCAATCTCCTCTGTCTATGGGATTCTCTAGGCAAGAATACTGGAGTCGGTTGTCGTTCCCTCTCCAGGAGATTTTCCTATCCAGGGATCAAACCTGGGTCTCCCGCATTTTGAACAGACTCTTTCTGTCTGAGTCTTCAGGGAGGACTTTGGTTACTGATCCTTTATCTTGTAATTGGTTATTAATCCTTTACTTCAAAATGAATGTGATATGAACATTTGTGGAGAGAAGTTATCTCTTCTACTAAATATCCATTTATTAATCTTTATTTTGAATGAGGGCCTTAAACTAGCCTGTCAAAAGTGCCCAGGTGTTTCTGTCCAGCCCTGATATAAGCTTTTATGACAAGCAGTGCCTAATTGGATTAAAGTCATTTTCCTGAATTTTCACTTAGCTGTTTCCAATTTCTTTGCACTTACTTTCTGTTGAAATCTATTATCCTGAGAGAGGATCATTTCTGAATATAAAATTTCCTTTTCTTACACCTTGCTATTTGAGCTATGTTTATCACTTTTCTCTATTTTCTTTATTCCTTTCCCACTTTTGAGATCCAGTTTATGACTTTTATTTACCCTGTTTCAGAAGTTATAAGAAATTAATTCAACTGTATTGTCATTAATATATTTCACCCTTTGTTCATTTTAAAGACCAGAACTTATTTTTAATCCTATTTTGCAGACCTCTAGCAAAGTCTGTGCTGTTATTTTATGTGACAGACAACTACCTTTTATTCTTTCAAGCACAAAATTTAGATAAAATGGAAATAGGAACCAATCATGTGCAAAAATAATATATGTACCACTGTGAATCTGAATCAGAATTGCAATGCATAGTTGTGCATGGGACTGGAACAGAACTGCTGGGGTTCAGGGCAGAAACTAGGAGACACAATAGGTATTTTAAATATTTTGGTTTGAAACCTTATGAAGATCTCTCAGTTGGATGTTAGTGTACAGTGTAAATCTTAACCTTAAAAACAAATGCTAGAATCTCATGACCACTGAGAGGCAGATGTATCCACTGCACTTTCTTGGGATGCTGGAGTGAGTAAGGACCTTCTACAGGTGGGCCTTGCCTAGGTCATATACCAACTTTGGAGATAGATCTGCAGAATTGCCAGGGGTAAAGAACTTCAACACACCAGGCTAAAGTGTGGTGCTGTAGTGAGGAGTGTGGGAGTTCAGACAGGGTAAGGAGGCACAGAAGGATGGTTGTAGAAGAAGGAAAACATATATGTTCCCCCCACAGAACTACTATTCACTTCTAGCAGTACTGTAATGCCTTCTATGTATTTACCATGTTGTATATTTGATTTTAGCATTCTATTATATAGAAGGAAATAGTATATTATAGAAATGAAAAAATGATATTTGAAAATACCTTAGAAATAATGTATTAGAAAAATAATGTATATACAAATGTGTGTAAATTTTTATTCAGAAAATATTTAACATTTGTTTTTTATTTATTTTTTGATCTTGCCTGCTTATTTGTAAACAAAACAACAGCTTTTTGCTTGCACTGAACTTTTATTTGTGAGGGTTTATAATTAAATTTCTTATTCCTGCTATATACTTATTAATATGAGTATGAGAGACTTATTAATATGGCTTGGTATTATGCTGATGAAATCTCAATTTATGGATAAATAAAAACAATTATTATGGAAATAATTCTTAGGCAAAAACTTCTCTGATACCAAAGAGAAAACACATCTTATCTCTTTTTAAAATTAGCTTTCACCATATAAACTTTAGATAATATTATATTTATGTCTTCTGAAAGAAAGAAAAGCCTTTAAAATTTAGGATTATCTTGCAAATGTTAGCCTAGAACTATATATATGATAATAAGGTTTATAGTCACTGAATTTAATTTACTTTGATAGCATCAACTTTCATTTGCTTTTGTCTATAATGACGAATAATATTGTCAACAGTTTTCCCTTTTTGGTAAACATTTTAGTACATGTATCTGGAACTACTATATTTTTACTCTGACATTTGTAAAGACTTTTAAATACATCTGCTTTTTCCAAGCCAAACACTGAGGTCCACTCAGAGTAGTACAGTGAATTCATGAGATTATTTGAAATTTTTAAATGATTCTGTTAAATGATTGGATTAAATTCAGGAATCAAATTTAAGACATTTTAATTACCTGAGGGGAACACAATGGTATCTATTGGAGGCTGTGAAAACTGAACACAAAGTAATTTATAGTTTAAACATCAGATTACTAAACTTCTTTCTGTGATGTCTTACCATTGTGAAACGGAGTCTTCAGTGATAACTAAGGTGACAGAGAAAAACAATGTAGAAAGAAAACAAAGGTGACAGCATGCAGTCTGAGTAGAAGTTTAAGTGGTTCTGCACTGATAATTCTTAAGAATACTTTTTAAAGTTGTTTTGGTTTAGTCATGTCCACTCTTTGCGACCCCAACTGTAGCCCACCAGTATCCTCTGTCCACTGGATTCTCCAAGCAAGAATACTGGGGTGGGTTGCTATAGCCCCCTCAAGAGGATCTTCCTGACCCAAGGATCAAACTCGAATCTCATGTCTCCTGCATTGGCAGGCGGGTTTTTTTTTTTTACCACTAGTGGCACCTGGGAAGCCCTAAAAAAAAAAATTAAATCTAAAGAATTCTGAGGGCAGAGATGTTTTGGGGATCTGTGAAATAGAATGTTATATGTAAACAGATTTTTATTTTTATTTTTTAATTATTTATTTATTTTTACTTTATTTTACTTTACAATACTCTATTGCCTTTGCCATACATCGACATGAATTCACCACAGGTGTACACGAGCTCCCAATCCTGAATCCCCCTCCCACCTCCCACCCCACAACGTCTCTCTGGATCATCCCTGTGCACCAGCCCCAAGCATCCTGCATACTGCATCGAACATAGACCGGCGGCTCGTTTCTTACATGATAGTATACATGCTTCAATGCCATTCTCC
>SJYV01046950.1:586656-636125 GCA_006410875.1 Neotragus pygmaeus
CTCCAGCATTTATTGCTTGTAGACTTTTGGATCGCAGCCATTCTGACTGGTGTGAAATAATACCTCATTGTGGTCTTGATTTGCATTTCTCTGATGATGAGTGATGTTGAGCATCTTTTCATGTGTTTGTTAGCCATCCGTATGTCTTCTTTGGAGAAATGCCTATTGAGTTCTGTGGCCCATTTTTTGATTGGGTCATTTACTTTTCTGGAGTTGAGCTGCATAAGTTGCTTGTATATTTTTGAGATTAGTTGTTTGTCAGTTGCTTCATTTGCTGTTGTTTTCTCCCATTCAGAAGGCTGTCTTTTCAATGGAAGCACAGGTAAATAGCCTGGGGACAAGAACTGAGAAGATGTAAAAAAGGTTTAACAAGGACCTAGAAGAAATAAAAAAGAGTCAATATACAGTGAATAATGCAATAAATGAGATCAGATTTTTAATAGATGATTATTTCCCAAACAATTAAAATGAAAATAAATGTTCTTAATATTAAGTTAATGGCTAGTATTTTATATTTAAATTCAATAAATATGCCTTTTAAAATAAATTGACAACACCTATACAAACAACTGTGACAAGATTTCCATAGGTAGATATTGTATGATATGAGTCATGTATACCATAGTCACACACATGCACACACACACAGAATGATTCAATGTCAGTTGTGGCCTCTGAGACTCCTGGACAATGGAGAAATAAGGCATGGCTAAAAAAATACCACAGTCTGCAAAACTAAGGAGTTAAAGATAATTCTAAACACAAAAGATATTTTTCTCTGCTTCTGCTCCTATTTGCTTTATGAGGATTACTGCCCCTACTAAACACATCTCAAAAACCCAGACAATTCTAGGAATCTAAATCATCTCATGCATCAATTTCTATGGGTATTTTTTCCTCGCCTACTCTATCTGTGATTTTCTATGTCCACAGTCATGCTAAAGCACTGGCACCTGGCAACTTGGGAACTCCACAGCACTGCTGCCCAGGGGACTGTCTGTGCAGATTCCACTGGTGTCTAAAACTCAGTGATGTCTGTGTGGAGGACACTCTCCTTAACAATTTTTAAAGCATTGGCATGGCTGCCAGTCTTACTGAAGTCAACAGCTGAAATGCATGCTCACTTTTTATTCAAAATCCCATGAGGATGCTATTAATAATATCTGCCTTTTTTTCTTAGGTATCTTATTCATTAAAGGCAAACCCATGTCTCTAAGACTGAGGCATAAGGACACTTGATATAAGCGGAAAGGAAACTTGAGTAACGAGCCCTGTATTTAGTATTACTCCCCACTTCAAGCGGTATCTTACCTTTACCTTTGATGCATAACAGTGATCAGCTGCTTTTCCCTTGAGATGAAATATTTTCTGGATTGAGCTCTCTCTTTCTTGCTATTCTCTCTCATGTGTATGCTGCTGCTAAGTCACTTCAGTCGTGTCCAACTCTGTGCGACCCCATAGACAGCAGCCCACCAGGCTCCCCCGTCCCTGGGATTCTCCAGGCAAGGACACTGGAGTGGGTTGCCATTTCCTTCAAAATTTCCTTCTCATGTGTATACAGACACAGAAATATACATATACAAGAACATATATGTGCATAGCACTCTGGGCAAACACAAAATACCTATGTAGTATGCCTGTGTCTCAGGAAAAGTACCGCAAGCTTCCGTTTAGGCATATATGTACACACACACACACACACACACACACACACATATCTATACACACACACACACACACACACACACACACACATGTTGTTGGTTTAGTCAGCAAGTTCTGTTCTACTTTTGTGACCCCATGAACTGCAACCCATCAGGCTCTTCTGTCCATGGGATATACCAGGCAAGAATACTAGAGTGAGTTGCCATTTACTTCTCCAAGGATTCTTTCTGACCCAGGGATTAAACCCAGGTCTCCAGCATTGCAGGTGGTCTTCTGCACTGTAGATGGATCCTTTACCAACTGAACCATCAGGAGAGTCCAAGATATATATATATATGTGTGTGTGTGTACATTTTTAAATTGCAAAACCAATCACTCTAAATTTTTGGCAATCTGTGAATGTGAAAATGTGTGTGGGGAGGGCTGTGTCTTGCTTCACTACTAGGTATCGGACTGGCTGCCTGCTTCTCTAACCCTCAGTGCTTTTGTCGTGAGGACCGTCATAATGGAATTTTCAGTTAGGAAAACATGTAAAACCACATGTCTTCTGAGTGCAATGAAGTAGTAGTTATGAAGAAGAAATATTGTTTGTCAGTATTCTAAGACATCAATGACTTTTATTAATGAAAAATAAATATTAAAAGCAAAATAGGTTTAAAAGAAAAAAAAAACAGAAATATGTTTTTCACCAGAGAATAGCATATTGAGGATGCTTAAATTAAAAAAAAAAAGATATCATAAATCTTTATTAGTATGTGAGAGGCATCTATTAAAGCCAATGCCATAGAGTCAATTAGACATGATTGTGCATTATGTCAGGTGCACATATTGGGAAGACATAAAAATCAGGCATTTCCTGTCCTCCTCAGAAAACTGTTTAATGGAACCATAGGTCTGCTTTTGTTACCATCAGGTTAGAACATTTTTCTGTTTTATTCTACTAAAGATTTTGCCATATACACAAAAATTGAATTTAATTATAAAATAAATTTAATTACCAGTGTTGCCTGATGATAAACATATCTGACTTGTAGTTTTATATATTTTACCTTGGCACCACTCATTGAATAATTAATATCATTGATTTTGTCACAACTTCTGCCTGCTCCATGGGAAAATTAATTGCCTCTATGAGGAAGCTGACATAGGATAGCAGTGCTGTCATAAATGTTCTAGCTTGTGTTGTTGTCCAACATGTTTTATTCAGGGCTTCTTTAATCTGGGTCAGCTTCATTTGGGGTCACTGCTCCTGTCTGATTCTGCCATGTGATGGCTCTGATGAGTAGATTTCAGACTGGAGGGCTAGGGCTCATTCCTGATAATAACTTGAATAATTGCTCCAGGCACGTTTTTAATGAACTACTCAACGTGTTCATCTTAATTCTGTTTCCAGCAGTCATCTGACTTTGTCTGTGCCTCTGATTAGCAGTTTTTCCATGGATAAAATGAAAGTAAGGAAAAAATACCAGTTTTCTATCAAATGTGTCAGTCTTCCTTTTGTAATGTTTTTTTTTTTTTTTTCCTTAGGTGTATAAACTTGAAGCATCTATCAATATCTCATCATGAGAAATACTTTTTATGTTCATATAATTTTGATGTTTTGGTTTACTTCTCCTTTAGAATTAACTCCTTACATGGAATTAATTGTTTCATGGGGTATAAGATTAAAATATAAGTTGATATGGTTTTCAAGAATAGTTAAAATTGATCCTGCACCTACTCTGTTCCTGCACACTGCCCTGGAGCACTACACATGGGAGTCTCCCACTTGCCTCTAAATTGCTTTTAGGTAAATTAGCATGCATCTTCAAAATTCAATTTTACAGTAAATATGAGTACATAGGAGCACATTTAATTTTCTGTTCTGGTCAAATGCTAGGTATACCAGCTTCCTGCTTTGGCTCTGGATGTGGAAATACGGCAGTGGGTGACCTCTTTCCTGAAGCCAGGCAGTTCACTTCTTTTTTTTTTTTGAATAAAAATCCCTTTATTTCTGAAATGCTGAAGCATGAAAGGTATTGATTGATTAATTAATTAAATGTTCACTTGAGGGTTACATGTGCTGCACATTATTTTAGGCACCAGGGATACACTGGTAGACACAACAGATATTACAGCATTTCACTTCTTATCTGGCAAAAATAACAACAGCTGTGATTCACAGCCTCTAACAGGAGGTCAGTCTGATAATCTGCCATGATATGAAGTTCTATCTTTTCCATGAAGATAATCTTTTCAGGACTTGGTCTTGCAATCACAAGTAAGTCTTAGAGGAGTTTTTTTCAAAAGGTGGTTGGTCAGAAGCTCTGAATTCTCTGCGATATGCGCAATGATTTCTGCAAGGATTATTCAGCTGGTGATATGTTTTCTACCTTCTGCTTCACAATGCTTTCATTCCTAAACCAATTACGAGGGATTACTCTACTGTCACCTGAAATTTGCTCCAATTCTATGGGGGAAGGGAGTCACCTTACTTATATGACCAAATGAGTTATACTCTGGTAAAAGTTTAAGTTAAAGAAATTCTCTCCCATGATACACATTTGGAATATCTAAAATGAAAGACTAGCTCTCACACTAAGTAATGTAAGGAGTTTAATATATCATGTGATTAAATATATTTTCACAAGCTGAGGTATAGAGTAGTCATTCTGTCAACCTGAATTTTTTACACCAACTAAAGCAGCCCATTTGTGTCTGTCAGGCATATGTTATACATCTGCTTTATTTATTAAAGATAAAAAGAAACATTGGCCAGAAATAATGTCTTTGTTAAAAGTAAGATTTGCATATCTATGCATAAAATAGATACCTAATGAGAACATACTGTATAGCACAGGGAACTCTACTTAATGCAAAATGGTGACTTGAATGGGAAGGAGGTCCAAAGGAGAGAGGTGGTATATGTATAGGTATGGCTGGATCCATGTTGCTGTACAGTGGAAAATAACACCACATTGTAAAGCAACTATACTCCATTAAAAATTAATTTTAAAAAAGAGGAAATTTCTCCCTTCCTTGGACACCAATGCTATTACTCCTTAGATAGTAAGACCCCCTTTCAAGGTGCCAAGGTCATATTGACTCACTGTGTACATGCTGGTCTCTTAAAAAAAAAAAAATTCTTGAAGGAATGTATTCCTGAGTTGTTTGATATTCTTTGTTCTGACAAGTTGTAAAAATGAGGTGAAAACCTGGAAACCATACTTCTCTGGAGTAATTTTTCAGAACTACCTGAGAGACTCTCTTCTGGGCTATATCCCTCAGTTTGATTAAAATAAAACTCTTTTCTATTTCTATTGCATGCATGCAAAGTCACTTCAGTCGTGTCCAACTCTTTGCGACCCTATGGACAATAGCTTCTCAGTCTCTTCTCTGTCCATGGGATTCTCTAAGCAAGATTGGATTGCCATTTCCTCCTCCAGGGGATCTTCCCATCCCAGGGATCAAACTCAGGTCTCTTGTGTCTCCTAGACTGGCAGGCGGATTAGTTACCACTAGTGCCACATGGAAAGCCCATTCCTATTATCGATTGTTTATTGTATTGATTATTTGTTTTGACACATGCAACTTTTGACTTCATTGTGGATTGAAATGCTGGACTATTTATAGCCAAATGAGATCTTTAAAAATCTGTTCTGTACAAGCATTCAAAAACCTCTGAACAAAGGTGTCTGGTAAAAGATAGTTTGGAAAAATTCATTTTGAATTCTATTGTCTCCCACTCAAAAATTTAGAATTTATTTATTTTACTTATTTATTAAAATTTTTTTTTTATTTTTTATACTTTATTTTACTTTACAATGCTCTATTGGCTTTGCCATACATCGACATGAATCCACCATTTAAACTGTGGTATTTTGAGTAAAAAGAAGCAAAAGAGAGGGCTGGAAAGAGTAATGGGTTGCCAAGCTGGTATAAGATTGTTTTGTCAATCAGCAGCATGATGGAGGGTGTCTGCTCCATCTACCTAGTCTCCAGTAGGAAGAGAGAAAATGCTGAGATTGTCAGGGACTGAGAGAGCCAACAGGATAATGAAATGAAGTAAGCCTTTTCAAAACTGCTTATTCTGTGGAAATCATCAATCCAATAGGTTCTTACATGTGTGAAAGCAGAAAGTAAGGGAGGATGAATACAGATTCATACTCTGTGTTCAGGCCTTTATAAGCCTGTCCAGTGTAGAATATCTCCCAAAAGTACTCTACTAGCCAGGGGTCTTTGGCTTCCTCTCCCTCCTTGGGGAGGCCCAGGTAAGGTAGTGGGTGCAAATGTGGCACCATTCTCCCTACCGCCCCCTCAATTGAGAAACCAGAAGTCTCCTGTTTTGTGAACCAAACTGACTCCGTGAGAAGACCATCAATAAATCTCTTCTTCATCATGCAAGTTAAATATGCAGACAACAGGAAAGAAGAAAATAATAAAACTTAGCAAAATTAACCAGACATGAGTACATGGTTTCAGTCATCAACACAACTCTGAGAAAACAGAAATTGGATGTGAAGCTTTAGTCTAAATTGTTTGGTGCTTGTCAATAACTGCTCTATATACAATAGGCCCAATTTCAATGCTTCAGGAAAAGGCATTTCCTGCTTCAGGAAAAGGCATTTCCAGTTTAAATGGTTCTGGATAATCACGTGATCCTCTATATGAGATATTAGATTCAACTTTTCTACACACTCTAGTGGAATGTTCACTTTAGGTACAGCTAAAGTTCTTAAAGTTGTTGTCTATCACATCCTTTTCCTCATCGATGGTCTTAATATTTTACATTGTCACCTATTTATTGACATAACCCTAAAGAGCATATATGCCTAAGTTCATGTTCAATCTGCAATTCAAGAAAAAGGACATTTCTACTCACTCTTACACTTTAGGTCTGACTACAACTTGCTTCAGAAAAGTTGAAAGACTGCAGCCCATGACTGATATAGAATAAATGCATCGAAAGAAAATATATTACTTAAATAAGTCAAGTAAACAATGGAAATAGATCTGACTAAAAAATATGGAAAATTTGATGATGTAGCATTGCAATGAAGCGACTTAGCAGCAGCAGCAGCAGTGAAATAGGAAAATCAAAATTTGATATTGTGTAGAGGATTGTTCAGGTCACTTCAGTCTCTCAGTCGTGTCTGACTCTTTGCGACTCCATGAACTGCAGCACGCCAGGCCTCCTTGTCCATCACCAACTCCCAGAATTCACTCAGACTCAGGTCTATCGAGTCAGTGATGCCATCCAGCCATCTCATCCTCTGTTGTCCCCTTCTCCTCCTGCCTTCAATCTTTCNACCCACTCCAGTGTTCTTGCCTGGAGAATCCCAGGGACGGGGGAGCCTGCTGGGCTGCCGTCTCTGGGGCCGCACAGAGTCGGACACGACTGAAGCGACTCAGCAGCAGCAGCAGACACTGCTGGTTGTCACAGCTCGGGGAGGGTGTGCTACTGGGCATTGTCTTTCAGTCACTAAGTCGTGTCTGACGCTTTCCGACCCCATCCATGGACTGCAGCACATCAGGCTCCTTTGTCCTCCAGTATCTCTCAGAGTTTGCTCAAATTTGTGTCCATTGAGTCAGGGATGCTATCTAACCATCTCATCTTCTGCCACTTCTTTCTTCTTTTGCTTTCTATCTTTCCCAGTGTCAGCGTGTGCTACTGGTTGCCAGTGGGTAAAGGTCAGACATCCTGCAACGCACAGGGCAGCCTACAACAAAGGGTCTCCATCCCTCGATGTCAATAGTGCGGAGGCGCAGAAGGTCCCTGAGATCTCCTGAAGCCCCAGGCGTGTGGAAAGCATGGAGCTGAGGGTCTTGTGAGAAGGAGGGCTGAGACGGAGGGAAGCTGAGGATGATCACTGAGAGAGAAGAGGAGGACGTGCAGAGTCCCAGCTGGCAGGCTTTCTTGTGGTCTCCCAGCCTTGACTTTGAGTCCTGGAGCTGCCATTTATTGGGAGTCACATTCTCGATCACTCCCCTCCTTCCACCCACCCATTTCCCCACCCGCCTTCCTTTGCTTCATGCATCAATTCATCCAGCCACTCCCCAACCCACTCATCCATCCATCCACCCATCTATCCATTCATCTTTTCATTTCTTCATCTGTTTATCTGCACACCCACCCATCTATTCACTCAGTCCTTACATCTGTGCATTTATCTACCCACCTTCCCAATCATCTACCCATTCAATCATCCATTGCTCCAACCACACAAAGGCNCATCTATCCATTCATCTTTTCATTTCTTCATCTGTTTATCTGCACACCCACCCATCTATTCACTCAGTCCTTACATCTGTGCATTTATCTACCCACCTTCCCAATCATCTACCCATTCAATCATCCATTGCTCCAACCACACAAAGGCCTCCTTCTCACCCTCCTATCTACCCATCTATCAACCATTCACTTATTTGGCAAATGCAGAATACCCAACCAAACCCTCTGTTGGGCACCATCACTCTCTCCTTGTAGCACTTACAAGACCTCTTGTACCTGGCTTATTTTCACCTTCTGCTAGACTGTGAGCTCCCTGAAGGCAGGCTCCATGTTCCATTAATGCATGTCTCTTCTTTAGCCTTGACCCTCAGCCCTATGCTGCACATAGTAGGTGTGCAGCAAAGGTTGCAGCGAAGCACATCCTAGTTAACAAGGTTGGAGGTGGAGGTTATACAGACAGAGAGGAGGCTGGTCAAGAGCTCTTACACAATGGAAGGCAGAGCCAAGGAATCTGGAAATTTTCTGGAAGGCAGTGGGGAACCATGCAAGGTTTTGGTTTTGGAGGAGCCCTTAGACTGTTGCGTGGAGGATGTGTCAGAGAAGGCAGGGCTGCAGGAGGAGCAGGCTGTTCATGGACTTAGGAGTGAGAGAGTGAGGCTTGCCTGGGGCCGTGGGGNGAAAAACCATAGCCTTGACTAGATGGACCTTTGTTGACAAAGTAATATCTCTGCTTTTGAATATGCTGTTTAAGTTGGTCATAATTTTGTCAAAACAAGACATTGAAATAAAACAACCTAATGTAGCAGTTGGGTTTCCCTGGTGGTTCAGATAGTAAAAAATATCTGCCTGCCACGCAGGAGACCTGAATATGATCCGTGGGTCACGAACATCCCCTAAAGGAGGGAATGGAAACCCACTTCAATATTCTTCCAGGAGAATCCCATGGAAAGAGGAGATTGACAGGCTAAGTGCATGGAGTTACAAAGAGATGGATGTGATTGAGTGACAAATACTTTCAGCTTTTCAATGTAGCAGTTATACCACTTAGGCTCTTTTGTTGGCAGATAAATACTTACTAAAATTGACTTAAGTGGAAAGAGAAATTTATTAGCATATAGAATTCAAGGATGGATTTATCAGCAAAGTAACAGGAAGGGAAAGAATGCAGCTGAGTAGTAAGAAAAAATGGTAATTGGGTACTGACATGATGTTGATAGAGAAAGCTTAAAGTAACAAATTGGTATTTGAATAGCTAAATAAATTAAGGTGCAATGATTTGCCAAAACATGAGTCAGATATCTCTCAATATCTTGCCAGTATTTCTCAGAATATGTGCTTCCTTTCGTTTCAGTACACAATGGCTTCCTTTAAATGGTGGCCAGAATACCCACATCCATAGTGTGGTCATCCATAGTGTTCACATTTTGCAATTCACAGTTTATATCATTAAAGAAAGACTTTTATAATGGTTTCTTTATTGCCAAATTAAAAAACTCCGTGGAAAGGATAGATTAGCTCTACAAGAATAGAATTATCTCTAGACAAATTTACTGTGTGAATTAGGTGGTGATCTAATTTGAGTCAGGTGCACATTCCTTGAAAACAACAACAGCAACAACAGCTGTGTTCAGTCATTTAAGAACATGCCTATTCCCACAGTGATCCTGGTACTACAGAGTGTACCAGGGTCTTACTTACAGAGTGTAAGTAGGAAGGCAGGTCCTGTGTTAAAGGAATAGGGGTTCTGGAAGACATTCTTAAAAGATGCTCTTTACAGTTGGATTATAGAGGGTAAACTATGATGATATATTATTATAAAAAGGAATATGCTCATAAGGAAGTTAGCTCACATGTCAGGTCTGATCTTGCTTTGGTTTTCCCACCAACATGGATTCCCAGTAACATGAATTCTATAATCCTATCTCATTCAGAATTCCTATGAGGTTTGTTGAACTGGCCAGGGTAAAAACAAAGTGCATACTCAGTTGCTTCAGCTGTGTCTGATTCTTTGCAACCCCATGGACTGTATGTAGCCCACCAGTCTCCTCTGCCCATGAGGATTCTCCAGGTAAAACACTGGAGTGTGTTGCCATGCTCTCCTCCTTGGAATTTTCCAGACCCAGGAATTGAACCCATATCTCTTATGTTTCCTGCATTGCCAGGTGGGTTCTTTACCATTAGCACCACTTGGAAACCAAAAAAATAATATTAGAAAAAGCCTAAATATCAGATAATAAATGTCTCTCCATGTTTTGGAGTCATGAACAGCTATTGACTGAATAGTTTCCAAAGTTTTCTAGATAAAGTAAATCTTCAACCAGGAAGTATAAATTTTCTTATATCTAATCAGAGTGTGAGAATTGCCAGAGCATCTCATCCACATAAGTGATTCATTCTCAAAGGACCATTTTAGCCTCAGGTCTTCCAAGATGGAGCTAGACATTTTTAAAATTTATACCATAGACCTTAGGATTCTTTCTCCTTAGGATGTCCTACATCTTCTCCATTGCTTAAGAGCATAGGAAAAGAAAACTTCCTTCAGTGAAGGAGAATCAGAATATTCTTGAATATTCATTTTTTCCTATATTCATTTAGTATTATTCTCCAATAGCTAATACAAGTTTCTTTATCATGAAACAATATCAAAGATAAATTAAACTAAATATTCAAAGTAAAAACTCTTGTGAAACAACATTTGAAATACATTAGTTGCTATAAAATGAGCTTCAAGATTTGTATTTACATAAATCATCCAAGGATATTTTAAAACTGTTTACAATTTTGTCTGTTCTTTCATATGATAATAAATAACTAAGTAGCATAACTGGAATTTAAACCTTGGAACTTAGAACTATTTCTTCTAAATCAATGCACTTTTCAAAACTTGTGCCAATTTATATTCTTAAACCTCTGTTTGGAGGGCAGGGGCATGTTTTCTTTCACATGTTCTGATTTAATCTCCCCAGTATCAGAGTCAAGTATTGTTCTTTATGAGTATTGGCAGTAAGCCCTGTTACTCATAGCATCTCAGCTCCACAGGATGCACTTGCTCTTTGTTCATGGGGAAAAAATGGTGAGAATTTTAGGATTCATAAGGTGCAGGATACAGATACTATATGCTCTGTTTATTTACCAGTTGAATAAGGAATAAGGATACTGATGTATGGCTTGTTACAGTGTTAAAGCTAGCTTATTATTATCAATGATATTCTTTGCACAATGCTGAGACAAGGGTTTTATTGAAAATCAATGCCAAAACAGCTTCTGTAGGTGAATTGAAGCTGCTGAGTCAATCTTAGAAGGTTACAAAGTCACAATGCTACTAAAACACCCACTAATCAAATTTAAATTCAAAAACAGATTATGCAAATGTGTGAAATTCTGATGTACTCTTCAAGTATTTGGTTTGCATTCTTATTTTAGCACTAATTTTATTCTTCCCTCTCTGTGCAGTGGTACTCTTTGCATAGGTATTTTTAATTTTTTTTTTTTTCTGTTCCGGTGAGAAAATTTCCAGATGGCTTCTTCAATCATTGTTATCTCATTAGGGAACTAACATTTTAGTAATAACAATTGTTACCCACCATGAATAATTGGAGATGTGTGTGGATGTCGTTAGCTACACTAATGAAAGAGTTTAGATATTTCAGGTGACTGGGAAATGAAATTTATTTAATCAGACACTTGGTATTGTCAAGATTGGAAAGAAGTTGAAAAATAATGTTATCTGGAGCTCAGAGGTTTGGCTTCAGATCTACAACGTTTAAAAAAAAAAAAAGATTTCTCAACATCAGTGCTATTTACAGGTTGGGCTAGATTGACTCATTGTTTTGAGGGGCTGTATTGTATGTTTAGGAGCTTTTCAGGTAACTCATTGTTAAGGAATCCACCTGTCAATGCGAAACACGGGCTTGATCCCTGGATCAGAAATATCCCTTGGAGAAGGAAGTGGAAACTCACTCTGCAATGCTTGCCTGGAAAATTCCATGGATAGAGAGGCCTTGCAGACTGCAGTCCATGGGATCACCAAGAGTCAGATATGACTTAGAGACTAAACAACAGCCAAAAACATTGTATATTTCATGACATCCTTGATCTCTACACACCAGATGTCAATAGCAAACTCTTGACCCAGTTGCGACAACCAAAAAGTTTCCATACATTACCATATATTTCCTGGATGATCAACATTGTCTCTGGTTGAAAACCTGTAGTTTAAATCAGGCTTGATTGAAGGTACCTGGTAGTGACCCATGATTTGGGAAATGACTACACAGGACAGAACAAGCATTTACCACAATTTGTGTTTCAGGAAACACTCTAAAAGTGTAAGTGCTGAGAGAATGGCATCGATCTCCCTCAAATATTCATGGTGACCAGGGGTCTGAACCATCAGTAGACTAGTTGTTAGGACCCACTGTATGTGACAAAAAGAAGTAATGGTAACACTGATCAGGTTCCAGAGTCTATGCAACAGGAGCTTGGAGGTCAGCCTAGGTGTCACCCTGTGGAGTTTCCCTTTCAGAGCTCATGATAAAATATGCAGAGGAACTATTTTGAATTAAAAAGAAGCAGATGATGTGGCATTTTGAGTTTATGGGTCTAATTTATTCCGGTTATGCTTTGGGATTCCTATCTTAAGAGCCATGAATCTTTATGCAGCATTTTAAAGCCATTGTCTAAAAGTTATTTAGTCTATGCCTATAACCTTGGTGGATGGCATTCACAAATGATTACATTGACAATACAACTAAATTCCAGAATATTTCAACCTTTACAGCTTATAAAAGGAGCAGTTAAATTCAGCCAAACAATGATATCAAAAATATAATGAAGACATAAAATTTAATGACAATTTAAATCTCAATGCATTTAAAATCATTTTCTAAGGGATGAAACAGAGAATAGTGAAGCCCTGAAAATGGTCAGATTACAAAAGTTCAAAACAGAGAGCTGAGCTCAGGTCATCCATATAAGACCTCACTCAGCCCTAGGAATGCATTCTCTGACCCCCTTTATCTGCTCTTCTCTCAAGATAAGGAGAAATAGAATAAAGCTTGACTTTCTTTTTTTTTTTAATTCTAGTTCAAAGGTAAGAAGGGTTTCATATTAATTTATTTGAAATAAAAAGAGATACATAGCTATACATGAATAGAATGAAAAGAAATTAAAAAATTACTGGAAGGGAACAAAAGAATAAATTTGAATCAGTTCTAATGAGATGGATGAAACTGGAGTCTATTATACAGAGTGAAGTAAGNATAAATGCTGGAGAGGATGTGGAGAAAAGGGAACCCTCTTACACTGTTGGTGGGAATGCAAACTAGTACAGCCACTATGGAAAACAGTGTGGAGATTCCTTAAAAAATTGCAAATAGAACTGCCATATGACCCAGCAATCCCACTGCTGGGCATACACACCAAGGAAACCAGAATTGAAAGAGGCACATGTACCCCAATGTTCATTGCAGCACTGGGACATGGAAACAACCTAGATGTCCATCAGTAGATGAATGGATAAGAAAGCAGTGGTACATATACACAGTGGAGTATTACTCAGCCATTAAAAAGAATATATTTGAATCAGTTCTAATGAGGTGGATGAAACTGGAGCCGATTATACAGAGTGAGGTAAGCCAGAAAGAAAAACACCAATATAGTATACTGACACATATATATGGAATTTAGAAACATAGCAATGATGACCTAGTATGTGAGACAACAAAAGAGACACAGACGTTTAGAACGGACTTTTGGCCTCTGAGGGAGAGGGAGTGGGTGGGATGATTTGAAAGAGTGGCATTGAAGCATGTATACTATCATGTAAGAAATGAGGCACCGGTCTACGTTCGATGCAGGATGCTTGGGGCTGGTGCACGGGAATGATTCAGAGAGACGATGTGGGGTGGGAGGTGGGAGGCGGATTCAGGATTGGGAGCTTGTATACACCTGTGGTGGATTCATGTTGATGTACAGCAAAACCAATACAGTATTGTAAAGTAGAATAAAGTAAAAATTAAAAAAATAATAATAATAAATAAAAACTCACTAATGGGTAACCACAATTTATTAAATAACATTACCCACTCCTCTCCATATTGACCCAACATACACATATTAACAAGATTTCATAGTGAGTGGCATTCTTGCATTTTGTGCTCAAAATGTTAGTTCCTCAGTCCTGTCTGACTCTTTGCAACCCCCTAGACTGTAGCCCACCAGGCTCACCTGTCCATGGACTTCTCCAGGCAAGAATACTGATCGAACCTGGGTCTCCTGCATTGCAGGCAGATTCTTTACCATCTGAGCCAAATAATCAGATATAGCCTCATTCGTGTGCACTTTACTGGGAGCAATATTTCTAAGGGCTGTAAAGACACGGTTAAATAGTTGGGGGAAAAACACATCAAATGATTGTACATTAGCTTTCATACTGTTAGAACATATTTTTTCCCCTGGAATACACTAAAGCCTTTACAACATTAATAAATGATATTCTGCATCTGGTCCCTATCCTCCATAACCCAATTTTTGCACCTCTTTATAATAACTTCAGCTTGCTGACAGCTTTGGGTTGCCGTGGCACTGACTCTTGCTACGTCTGTGTCATCTTTCAGTTCTCCAGCTCCCCACTGGTTCAGTCCACTGAGTGACTGACTTCTGTGACTCTGCTCCAGATTCTCAGCAGAGAGTCTCTCGGTGGTTCAGCACGGTCAGCGGCTCACATCTGGTCCAGTCAGCAGTGACCTGATTAAGGGGCTCATGAAGGACCCATGGTGGCATTTCCACAAGTCTCTAAGAGGGTAGGTAGCAGTCAGGGTCCCAGCAGAAGTAGATGAGGCACCAAAATTGGGGAAAGTGGGGAAGATTTTAATAAAAATGTGATGTATAAAGGTCTGGGCAGGGGGTAAGAAACCACAAGGGAGACTGGTAGAGTGTCCTTAGTTTAATAATTACGGCACACCAACACCATGACTTGGCCCAAAGGGGCAGTGGGAGGGAGCCATTGCAAGTCTGGGAGAGAGCCGGCGGGAGAGGTCCGCTCCCCATCAGTTGTCGAGGGATCCTGCAGGGAGGGCACTCAACCTCCCTGTTTTTCCCTCTGCCGGTTTCCTGCGGGTTCTCCCCCTGTTATAAGGCCAACAGGACCAGAAGTCAGAGAGCAAGAAGGAGCACACCGCTGTGGCTCAGGATCCAGAAACAGAGAGCAGGCAGGGTCAGGGATCTAGAAGAGCAAGTGTGAAGTATTTTCAAGCATAGGAGGTGTGGACAAGGAGGGAATGATTGGCATCATCTTCAAGCATGGAAGTATAGACAAGGAGGGAATGATTGGCATCTCAGGTGCAGGGGAGGTCAGGAAAGTTTCTAGAGGTGCTGGCATCTTTAGTTTTATATACTGCTGCTAAAGGTTTAGGGACCCCCTAGTGCCAGACACCAGTCTGACTTCTTCCAGTCTCCACCACCCTCAATGGTCAACTCTCCTGGTTTCCAACAACAGGAATGATTTTTGCCTGTTTTTGAACTTTATATATTGACATCATACAGCACTAATTCTTTTTTTTAATTAATGTATTTATTTTAATTGGAGTCTAATTACTATACAATATGGTAGTGGTTTTTGCTATACATTGACATGAAACAGTCACGGGTGTACATGTGTCCCCCATCCTGAACCCCCCTCCCACCTCCCTCCCCATCCCATCCCTCAGGGTCATCCCAGTAGACTTGCCCTGAGCACCCTGTCTCATGCATCAAACCTGGACTGGAGATCTGTTTCACATACGGTAATATACATGTTCCAATGTTATTCTCTCAGATCATCCCACCCTTGCCTTCTCCCACAGAGTCCAAAAGTCTATTCTTTACATCTGTGTCTCTTTTGCTGTCTTACATATAGAGTCATCGTTACCATCTTTCTAAGTTCCATATATATGTGTCAGTATACTCTATTGGTATTTTTTTTTCCTGGCTTACTTCACTCTGTATAATCGGCTCCAGTTTCATCCACCTCATTAGAACTGATTCAAATGTATTCTTTTTAATGGCTGAGTAATACTCCATTGTGTATATGTACCACTGCTTTCTTATCCATTCATCTACTGATGGACATCTAGGTTGTTTCCATGTCCTGGCTATTATCAACAGTGCTGCAATGAACATTGGGGTACACGTGTCTCTTTCAGTTCTGGTTTCCTCGGTGTGTATGCCCAGCAGTGGGATTGCTGGGTCATATGGCAGTTCTATTTCCAGTTTTCTAAGGGATCTCCACACTGTTCTCCACAGTGGCACAGCCCTAATTCTTTTGTGTTATATGTTTGTTCTTTGCAGCAACAACCACAATTTTTTATTGGAGTAAAATATACATAAACTTTACCATTTTAATTATTTCCCCAGCTTTATTGAGGTATATAATTCACAAAAAAACTGTATGTATTTTACTTGTACAACTTGATGTTTTTATAGATGCATATATTTTGAAATAATCACCACAATCAGGCTGATGAACAAATTCCATTATCTCATATATTGGGTTTGCAAAAAAGTTTGTCTGGATTTTCTATAATATCTTACGGAAAAACCTGAATGAACTTTTTGGTCAATCCAAAGTTATTATTTTCTTTTTTCCATTTTAACTCTTTTTAAGTATACAGTTCAGTGGCATTAAGTATGTTTACAATGTTATGCAACAATATCCTTTATCCATCTCCGTAACTTTTTCATCATCTTGAACTGAAACTCTCTACCCATTAAACAATACCTTGCCCCTATTCTATCCTCCCTTCAGCCCCTGGAGAAAGCTCTATTCTCCTTGCTGTATCTATGAATTTGCCTGTTCTAGATTCTATAAATTTGCTTGTTCTAAGTACTTTGTATGAGTGAAATAATGCAGTACTGGCCTTCTTATGTCGAGGTGCTTCCACTTAGCATAATGTTTTCCAGTTTCAAATTGTGACCTTCACTTTGCACATAAGGAACCTGAGGTGCAGAATCATTAAGGAAGCAAACGGTGAACCCAGGCATTCTAGCGCCAGAGCCTGAGTACTTAGTGCTTCATGGCTGTGCATCAATGTATCTTGTTTTTACAAAGTCAGTGATAACTGTTTAAATCATGGGCTAGCTGGATGGCTCTGACGACTTCTCAGAGTCTATCCAAACAAAGTAAGGTGTCTTGGCAATCCACATTTTCTCTCCTGTGTTACTAAAGGAAGAGTTTCCTACTGCTTCCTGTGTCTGGTTAAAGGGCAAATTTTTCTTTCTAACCGAAGACTCTTAGTTAACTGTTTCTGTAGTCCCTGCCATTTGTCAACTGCTAGAATTACTCCACTCTCATCCCTGAGTCTGGCTTCTCACTCCAGAGCCAACATTTGGTTGTCTCAACTCCCTATTGGGTAAAATTCATCTTCTCACCACTCATAACTACATACAATTTGCTCATACTAGTTTGGTGCAGAACCTGCTGTTGACATGGGAACCAGATCAATCCCCTTTGAAGCCAAAGATGTCAGTCTGGCTACTGTTAGGAATGGGGGAGCCCAGTTGGCAGACACCAATCTGTCTCATCCAAAGTGAATTCAGGGGCCAACAGAACCCAAGGCCAAGCTCCTCCCTGTCTTTGTGCAGTCAAACCACAGAGAGCACATGTGAATTTACAAACAGCCCTCAGATGTCTGACTTTTTCTTGCCAAACCCCCTGAATTCTCACATCTCAGAAAGCTGGATGCCAAGAAAAGGCAGGTAGTCATAGCTATCTTGCATGGCATGACCCAGCCTGCAAGGGAGTTCTCTAGAGGCACTGTCCTTCCAATGCTGGAAAAATGCAGCAACATTATGTCATAGTGTATTTTTTAATTTGAGCATTTCCAAACATAAGGCCCCCTATATACCTCTCACCTAGTTTAAAAAATTATCAGTATTCTGCCAACAGATTTTCTTTCTGCAATACAATGAATTACATTATTTTCTGGTCCCATTTGTTATCAGACAAATGGCAATCTAACCAAAATGCTGTCTCCTCTTATTATACTGGATCTTTATTACAAAGTTTTGTGGCTCAATCCTCCAAGTATGGGGCTTTAAATGATGCTTGGACTTGTCAGAAATCACTTGGCTGTGAGTAAGAGAAACTCAGTTCACTTATCTAAAACAAAAATGGGAATTCATTGATTCACATGATCATGAAGTTAATTTCTGGAATAACAGCATGAAGGGACTCAAAGCTACATCAGCACATTGCTCATCTCCCTCGGTCACTTGAATCTGTTTTCTGCTGTGTTGACCTCATTCTCATCAGGCTATGACCCCAAGGTGGTTAAAAAAAAAAAGTCCTGTTATCTCTAAGCTTACACTGTACCAGTTTAGCATTCCTGCCAGAAAGAGAGTGGGATTTTTGTTTCTAATTGTTCTATCAAAAGTCCTTTAGCTAGCTCTTATTGAAATGACCTAATTCATTTAAGCATCCCTTAAAAATCACTGTGACGAGGTAGATGACATATGCTAACTGTCCAGTCGTGCGACTTGGCCAGAGGAGGGCTTGGCACTTTGAATAACAGCACCATCAAGATTATTAACCAAGCAAAGAAATATTTCCCCTAAAGAAAATCAGGATGCTTTTAGCATAAGACATGGGACACTATGCTAGACATGACTATTTCTTCTGTGTGTTGATAACTCCCAAATTTATTTCTCTTCATCCTAGGCCTTAACCATGAACTCCAGGTGAAAACACCCAACAGCCCCCTTGACATATTTCACAGGCATCTGAAACTTGATCTGTTCAAAATGTGTCTCCTGGTTGTGAGCGGCCTGCCCCAACCCTACTCCGTACACTCTGGTTACAATAAGAACTGGCAGAGGGAACGTGTTGGAAGGCTTCAGGACTCACAGAATTGATTGCAGGCTGGAGTCCTGGGCTTGGGAAATAGAAGAAACAGCAGCTGCCTCTCTCTTTTTTTTTTTTTTTTTTGGTGGAGAGGTGGGGAGGGTTGCTGGGCTCGGTCTTTGTTGCTGCCCTAGGGCTTTCTCTAGTTGCAGTGAGCAGGGGCTACTCTCCAATCGCGATGCGTGGGCTTCTCATTGCAGCGGCTTCTCTGGTGGAGCATGAGCCCTGGGCACACACTGAAGACTGTGAGCTCAGTGGCTGTGGCTTCAGGGCCCTCAAGCACAGGCTCAAGAGTTGTGGTGCACAGGCTTCATTCCCCTAAGGCAGGTGGGATCTTCCTGGACCTGGGATCAAACCCGCGTCCCCTGCTTTGGCAGGCAGATTCTCAACCACTGGACTACTAGGGAAGTCTGCAGCTGCATTATGAAAGAAAATTTGTTAGGAGGCGGAATTACCACGTGTGTTTGTGTGCTCAATCGCTCGCTTGTATCTGACTCTTTGCGACCCTGTGGACTATAGCCCACTAGGCTCCTCTGTCCATGGAATTTTCCCAGCAAGAATCCTGGAGTGGGTTACCATTTCCTCCTCCAGGGGATCTTCCCAACCCAAGGATCAAAGTATCTCTGGCATCTCCTGCATAGGCTGACAGATTCTTCACCACTGAGCCACGTGGGAAACCCTCTGAATTACCATATGATCCAGCAATTCCACTTCTTCATATGTACGCAAAATAATTGAAAGCAAGGACTCAAACAGATACTTCTACACCAGTGTTTGCAGCGGCATTATTGAGACTAATGACAAAATGGAAGCACCTCAAAAGTCCACTAAATGTGGTACATATATACAGTGGAAAATTATGAAACCTTTAGAAGGAAGGAAATTCTGATACCGGCTACAATGCGGTGAACCTTGCAAATATTACACTAAATAGAATAAGTCAGACACAAAAGGACAGATACTACGGGAGTTCATTATTTAGGGGTCCTGGAATGTGCAAATTCATAGAGACAGAAAGTAGAATGCTGGTTGCCAGGGACTTCGGGGAAAATAGGGAATTGATGTTTAATAGGTTTAATGAGGTTTGTCTTGGGATACTGGAAAAGTTCGGGAAATGAATGGAGGAAATTGTTGCACAGCAATGTGAAGATATTAATGTCACTCAGTTGTACACACAAAAAAGGTTAAAATAATAAATTTTATGTTACATATATTTTACTGCAGTAAAAAGCAGCAGTACAGAATAGTTTTGAGATGTATGTCATCAATGACCATAGTTGGTTTTCAGTTAAATTGGTGGGTGGCAAACAAGGAAGATCTTTTAGCTTTGAGACATATCCCAGCAAGGACACCATGCACATAGAGGACATAGTAAATAGCATCCCAGTAAAAAGCATTCATGGATGAACTGTGTACCTGGCAGCCTTACAACGTCCATTCTGCCATAGCCTAACCCTGGTGGAGTGGAGGGAAACTTTTCCCCTGAGAGCATGCTCTCCCTATTTTACTCTAAAGCAGAACAACAGCCCTGGGAAGTAAACTCACTGTGAGAGTAGTGACCAGACGCTGGGGTGTCCCCGTCCCCTAGTCAACAGCAGAGACCTTCATCATTATCCGCATGGGTGCCTCAAGGTCTGCAGTGGGCCTCTCTGGACTTTTTCTGTGAATGTAGCCCTGGCCCCCTCCTCTTCTTTAATTCTCCTTTTTGGCAAAGAAACATCAGTCACCCAGCCCTTGAAGTGGAAGAACCTGATCCTAAACCAGCGTGAGAAGTCTCAGGGAGCGATCAGTTCACAGCATGTAATAACAAAGACTCTGAATTTAGAGAATTGCGGTTTTGCTTTCCAGTGGTTTCTCTGTTTCCAAGCCTTTCTATTTTTCTATCAACTTGAGCTCTTGCTCTCATTCTCCAGGTCCTTGAGAAAACCACACTCTTCCTGGTAGTTTCTAGGCTCATACCATGGTTTAGATAAAACTGTTCATTGATCAGCTTCCTGTGTACCATGCAGGACTAACGCTTTTCCTCTTGGATCCCCAAACCAGTTCCTCCTAACTAGTCTGGCCTTAATGTAACCAGCTTAACCCTCCAAAGAGTCTTCTACAATTACCCACCCAGGCCTTTACTCACTGAATCACTTCAGGTCTAAACACCACCTCACAGACTTTTCTTTTCATGATTCCATCTCTTGTTTTTGTTCAGTCGCTAAGTTGTGTCCTGACTCCTTGAGACCCCATGAACTTCAGCATGCCAGAATTCCCCATCCTTCACTAACTCCTGGAGTTTGCTCAAACTCATGTCCATTGAGTCGGTGATGCCATCCAACCATCTCATCCTAGTCATCCCCTTCTCCTCCTGCCTTCAATCTTTCCCAGCATCAGGATCTTTTCCAATGAGTCAGCTCTTCACATCAGGTGGACAAAGTATTGGCATTTCAGCTTCAGCGTCAGTCCTTCCAATGAATATTCAACGTTGATTTCCTTTCTGATTGACTGGTTTGATGTTCTTGTGGTCCAAGGAGCTCTCAAGAGTCTTCTCCAGCACTACATGGTTTCATCCATGATTTCCTTTTGTGATTTCACCTCTAGCCATTTCATTTACTTGTTAGTTTAGAAATGACTCCTCTGCCTTCTGGTCCATTTTTGCTGTTGACTTGGGTCAGGTCTCTTAGAAGCCTTAGTAGATTGCATGCAGAGTTGGGGAAGGACCCTCATCACTCATAAATATAACCCATGTGGAACTGAAACATCTCATTTCCCCATCTCAAGGCTGTGTGAGCAGAGGTGGGAGAGCATCACTGCCTAAGAGTAGCCTGTTACTCACAAATTGGGTAACCTTGGTCACATCTAAGGTCCGTCTAGTCAAGGCTATGGTTTTTCCTGTGGTCATGTATGGATGTGAGAGTTGGACTGTGAAGAAGGCTGAGCACCGAAGAATTGATGCTTTTGAACTGTGGAGTTGGAGAAGACTCTTGAGAGTCCTTTGGACTGCAAGAAGATCCAANCTTTTCCAGTGAGTCAACTCTTCGCAGGAGGTGGCCAAAGTACTGGAGTTTCAGCTTTAGCATCATTCCAAAGAAATCCTGATGTGTATAGAACAGTTTTCTGGATTTAGGTATTAGATCAACACACAAAAGGGCAAGGCCTTCAGAGAGAAGATAAGGCAGCTTTTTCACCACCCACTTAATCCTCTAAAATCAGTTCTTTCAGGAAGGGAAAGAGGAAGATTATTCAATTCCATTCCCTGCCCCCACAGTCCAGGCCCCAGAAAAGAATACAGGCATTAGAGAAATGACCCCAGGGAAAAAGACATTCCTGTGCAAAAAAGGACACACACACATGCAAATTGTCGGGCCTCCTAAGAAAATAGCCTAGTTTGTACACAAGGTGGAGAACCAGCTGAGGAGGTCAAAGAGAGCTGGTCTTTCACAGTCTCTGGACAAAACTATTTTTTACAATCTATTAGGAGGAAGAATTTAGACAAAAAGGGAAACTGGGATCTCCAACTCTCTTCGGGAGAGGAAGTGAGAAATTACACTAAGGTTCTTAGGCCAATGAACCCCAAATAAATTCAGTCTACCTCCGTTAAAAATACAGAAGCTCACAGGGAAAGAGTTCAGAGACATATTTTCACATTCCATCTTCCGAATTCAGTTTCTTTCGCCAGGCAAAGATAAAGTGACCACAATCTGAAAGTCAGGTTCAAATATGACTTAAGTACAAATTACAGTGATTTGTGGAATGGAAAATACTTCCACTGGGGAGCTGGGCTGTGCCCCTAGAATCAAAGGGAAACAATTCCTCCCCTGGATTCCTGGTGAAACCACATCCCCAGTTTCCACATGAATGACGGTTTTTGATGAAACAGCACAATGAGAACATTAATAGGACTGTATCAGGAGACAAAATTATACGTACCCTATTACAACTTCATAAAAAAGCAGGCACCATGACAAGAAGCCGCCGAATAAGGAAAACTGATGCTAGCTGTTTCATTCACAGGCTGAGATTATACCGGATACGCTTCGTTATCTTTCATGCTTTCTGTAATATTGTTATTTTTTACATAACTTTAAAAAAATACCAATGCAGCCTTTATGAATAATCTCCCTGGACTCAAGGATAAGGTGAGTCAATGCTAAGCTCTTACATTTACCTCAGGAANAAAAAAAAAAAAGAAAAAAGAAGCACCTACAATTTTTCTTTTCTTAAGTGTAAGCACAGTAAGTAAAAACCTGAGAAGTATTCAGAGTTAGGCAGATGAAAATGAAATACATTTATTTAAAGTGAAAGACTGGACTACAGACTTGATTTAGGTATTTCCAAAATGGGCTTTACAAGCAACCTAGTATTAAGAATTTCACCCTCCAAGGGCAGAAGACCATAGAGACAGAACTTTTACCATTAATATTATCCAAGGCCAGTTGAAAACATAGGACATCTTTTCCCCTACTAAGTGTATGTTTTATTGCAGCTACATTTTATTTATTTATTTTTGCAGCTACATTTTAAAATACAAAGCTGTGAATAAATTTTGTTGACAATTATCATGCTGGTTTTTGCACATGAATATGAGTATGCTTTATCCATTCCCAAGACACACAGTTGCTGAAACATGCTCATTTTAATATAGCATGACATGGAAACATATAAAACATAATGTATAACAACAATGAGTAGACAAATATTAATGGAAAATATAAAGGAAAAGGAACGTACTAAATATACCATATATGTGCTCAGTGGCTTCAGTCATGTCTGACTCTGTGACCCATGGACTGTAGCCCGCCAAGCTCCTCTGTTCATGGATTTCCTGATGCAAGAATACTGGAGTGAGTTGCCATTTCCTCCACCAGGGGATCGTCCCAACACAGGGATCAAACTTGTGTCTCGTGGCTCCTGCATTGCAGGCAGATTCCTTACTACTGAGCCACCAGGGAAGCGCTATAACAGCATATGGTGGTGGTGGTGGTGGTTTAGTCGCTAAGTCGTGTCCGACTCTTGCTACCCCATGGACTGTAGCCTGCCAGCCTCCTCTGTCCATGGGGATTCTCTAAGCAAGAGTACTGGAGTGGGTTGCCAGTTCCTTCTCTATAGAGTCACGTATAATACATACATACAGATAGATGGACTTCCCTGGTGGCTCAGTGGTAAAAAGAGGCAGGTTTGATTCCTGGGTTGAGAAGATTCTCTGGAAAAGAAATGGCAATGCACTCTAGTATTCTTGTCTGGACAATACCATGGACAGAGGAGCCTGGCTAGCTACAGTCCATTCGGTCACAAAGATTCAGACACGACTTAGCAACTAAAGAACAACAACGGCAGCAGATGGTTAGACAGATAGATAAACGGACCACTTGCTTGGAGAGAGTGAACAAAAAAGGAAGAAAAAGACCAACAATCCCCAACTAATGGGCCCTTTGCACTTAGATGGAACCTTTAGGAGCAGTGGTGAGTATGTTACCCTTCTCAGTCTTCTGCCCAACCGCCATTAACCCAATAATGCTGGAAACCTAAGGGAGAGGCAGTCTTGGACAAGTAACTCAGAAAATTGTCCTTTCATTAATACCTATGAGAGATCTAAGCAGGGAACAAAAATGTGTAAAATGTGTATCATATATCAGATTGTCTAAAACCAGTTTTGACAGTTGTATCATGTGAAAGTGAGATGTTTAAAGTAACTCAGCCTGGATAAGCTCAAATGTGTCTTTACTAAGTTGTTTTTGCTAAACAGGTTTTACTAAACTGATTCTGATTACTTGGGTTTATGAACTACTTAAATCCAGCAGAGTTTAAAAGACTCAAGAGAAAAATATTTATATTCCACAAATTTTTTATCATTGTAATAAATTTAAATATACAACTGTTTAAAATTTAATTTTAAATAAAAATTTTAAATATATATGTATATTTTTTTTACTTGACAGATTTTCACATTGAATTTATGGATCAGACAATACCACTTATACATTTTCTAGAGATAAGTACATATATCTGGATTACATATTAAATTAAAAAAGTTTAGAGGTGGAACCTACAGACTGTATCTTGCTAATTTGTGTATCCCCTNGTATATTTTTTTTACTTGACAGATTTTCACATTGAATTTATGGATCAGACAATACCACTTATACATTTCCTAGAGATAAGTACATATATCTGGATTACATATTAAATTAAAAAAGTTTAGAGGTGGAACCTACAGACTGTATCTTGCTAATTTGTGTATCCCCTATACATAAGACCTGACTTATGTATAGAATCTGCCTGCAATGCAGGAGACCTGGGTTTGATGCTTGGTTCGGGAAGATCTCCTGGAAAAGGAAATGACAACCCACTGCAGCATTCTTGCCTGGAGAATCCCATGGACAGAGGAGTGCGGGGGGCACTCCCTAAAAAGAGAGAGACAGTGGAACTTCCCTCAGCAAAGCCGGGGGTTCCCGAGGAGAGGTGAACCTGCTGTCCGCCAACCCAGCCCCCCGGTGAGTGAGAGACAATCAAACATGACAGGGGTTCTGTCTGAGCAGTTCCGCTTTATTGCTGCAAGCTCCCAGCTTATATAGGCAAGCAGGGAGGTTTTAGGAGGGACTTTCCGTAGTTGCACCAATCACGTTAAAGGTCAAATCCTCATGTGCCTTCATTATAACAGGAGTCTATGGTGATCACGCACTGTTTATGTGCACGGAAATCAAGAGAGCCAATCNTTGGCCACATCATGTGAAGAGTTGACTCATTGGAAAAGACTTTGATGCTGGGAAGGATTGAGGGCAGGAGGAGAAGGGGACGACAGAGGATGAGATGGCTGGATGGCATCACTGACTCGATGGACATGAATCTGAGTGAACTCTGGGAGTTGGTGATGGACAGGGAGGCCTGGCGTGCTTTGATTCATGGGGTCGCAAAGAGTCAGACATGACTGAGTGACTGAACTGAACTGAACTGGTATGATGTCAGACATACTAATATTCACATTATAGGAATCCCAAAGGTAGGGAGGGAGAGTGTGTACATGCATGCTTCAGTCAGAGAGAAAGAGAAATGAATAATAATAATAATAAATGTATTTATAGAAATAATGGTTGAAAACATCCTTAACCTGGCAAAGAAAGCAGACATTCAAGTCCAGGAAGCTCACTCTCCCCCAAAATGAATCCAAAGAGATCCACATCAAAACACAATATTAGATAAAAGTAAAGAGAGAATCTAAAAATGCAAGAGAAAAATAACTAGTTATAGATGTAGATATCTCCCATGCCCATAAGATTATCAGCTGGTTTTTCAGCAGAAACTCTATAGACCAGAAGGTATTGACACCACATATTCAAGGTGCTGGGGAAAAAAACAAAACAAAACAAAAATCAAACAAAAAAACCCTTACAGCCAAGAACACACTGCTAGCAACTATTTCATATGGAGTATATCATCACTAAACTGCTCTTAAAATAAATGTTAAAGGGACTTTTTTAAACAGAAAAGGTAATTACTAGAAAGAAAAAAACATGAAGAAAAACCTGACTGGTAAAGACAAACAATGAAAATGTAGTGATGAACCATCTATAAAGCTAATATGAAGGTTAAAAGACAAAAGTATTACAATCATCTGTGTCTAAAATAATTAGCTAAATGACATACACACACAAATATATGAAGTATGAGCACCAAAGCATTGATGCCTTCAAGCTGTGATGCTAGAGAAGACTCTTGAGAGTCCCTTGGACTGCAAGGAGATCAAACCAGTCAATCTTAAAGGAAGTCAACCCTGAATATTCATCGGAAGGACTGATGTTGAAGTTGAAGCTCCAATTGGCTATCTGATGGCAAGGGCTGACACATTGGAAAATACCCTGATGCTGGGAAAGATTGAGGACAGGAGGAAAAGGGGTGACAGGATGAAATGATTGGATGGCATCACCAATTCAATGGACATGAGTTTGAGCAAACTTCAGGAGATAGTGATGGTGTTGCAAAGAGTTGGACACAACTTAGCAACTGAAGAGCAACAAATCATGTCAAAATTATAAAATGTTTGGGCGTGGTAAAAATGTAGTGCTTTTAGAATACTCAAATTAAAGTAACCATTAATTTAATATAGACTGCTATATATATATAAGCTTTTACTTATGAAACGGTGGTAACCACAAACAAAAACCTGTAACAGATACACGCAAAAAGAGATGGGAATACAAATATAACACTAAATAAGGTCATTGGATTACAAGGGAATAGAATGAGAGAAGAAGAAAGGAACAGGGAAGAACTACAAAAAACAATTAGAAAACAACAAGATGAAAATAAGTGCACACTTATCACTAATTAAATGTTAATAGACTGCATACTACAAATAAAAGAGAGAGGGTGACTGAATGAATTTTTGAAATTTTTGAAATTATTGAAAAACAATACTCGTATATGTGTTGCCATCAAGAGACTCATTTCATATCTAAAGACATGCACAGAGTAAAAGTGAGAGGTTGGAAATAGTATTCCATGTAAATGAAAATGAAAAGAAAGCTGAGGTAGCAATACNTTGAAAAACAATACTCGTATATGTGTTGCCATCAAGAGACTCATTTCATATCTAAAGACATGCACAGAGTAAAAGTGAGAGGTTGGAAATAGTATTCCATGTAAATGAAAATGAAAAGAAAGCTGAGGTAGCAATACTTAGAACAGACAAATAGACTTTAAAACTAAGACTGTAATGAGACACTTATATAATTATAAAGTGATAAAATAAAAAAGAATCTAAAACAATTGTAAATAAATATAAACCCATTATCAGAGTACCTAAATAATAAAATATTAACAGATGTAAATGGAGAAATTGACAGTAATATAATAACAGTGGAGGACTTTAGCACTCCATTTACTTGGATAAGATTATCCAGACAGAAAATTAAAATGAAGCATTGGCATTAAGGACGCATTCGCTCTTATACACTTAAAATAGATATATAGAGAACATTCCATCCCCAAACAGCAGAAAGCACAATCTTTTCATTTTTTTAATATAAATTTATTTATTTTAATTGGAGGTTAATTACTTTACAATATTGTATTGGTTNAAGGAGATCAGTCCTGGGTGTTCTTTGGAAGGACTGATGCTAAAGCTGAAGCTCCAATACTTTGGCCACTTGATGCGAATAGTTGACTCACTGGAAAAGACACTGATGCTGGGAGGGGTTGGGGGCAGGAAGAGAAAGGGATGACAGAGGATGAGATGGCTGGATGGCATCACTGACTCGATGGACATGAGTTTGAGTCAACTCTGGGAATTGGTCATGGACAGGGAGGCCTGGCGTGCTGTGATTCATGGGCAAAGAGTCAGACATGACTGAGCGACTGAACTGAACTGAAGAGATATTTACTCTCTTGCTGTCTTCACTAGATGATTTGTCAACAGTGGCTTGTGCAATTCCAGCTGACAGACACTTAGTAGGTCAGTGGCCTTGTGACTAAGGATTCTGCCTCTACAAATAGACTGTTCTTCTACTTTATTAACTATGGATCCCTGAACAAGTTTTGTGACCTCCATTCCTCAGTTTTCCCACCAGTAAAACATTAGTTGTATCATAGCTATCACTCATATTACAAAACTGATATGATGACTTAATACATGTAAAAATTTTGTAATAGTGCCTGACATAGCATAAATACTCAGTAAATACCAGCTATTGGGTTAAGGAAGAACCTAACACTATGATTAGAGAAGAAGAGAAAAAAGATTTAGACCTTATCTGTACTCTGATAATGCTCTTAAAATGAGAAATGTGGACGATTTTCCAATCATAAAGAAAATTGCAGCTACGGATCAATAGTAAACCTGACAGTAGCTTGAAACTCCATTTGAAACAAAAAGAGATTTACTGCTTTTGGGTAAAACAGTAATTCAAAGAAATGGGTTGTTGGATACTATTTAGGTACTTCTTGTCATGTATCTGAATAACCTCTATCATGGATTGAGTGGCCTGTTTTTACCTAAATAACTATTGCCTCAGATTCTGAGAATTTCCAGCACACATTTAAAAATGTCTTTCAAAACTGGGCTCAGAAGGACTGATGTGGATTTAAGCATCTTTGATTCTGATTAATAGAGTTTATATGTAGATATACATGTATATAGAGAGTCTAAATGTATAAATATTTTTCCCTTATAGAATTTGATTTCAAATATGTGTCAAATGAATTTATTTATCAAAAAATTGTATATGTTGATGAGGATATTTTAAGGACAAGGAAAGAGCATATTGTTTGGCCTCTAACTTTTCTGCTTGAGTAGTAGGAAAACTTATAGCTCTTAAAGTGTAATATGTATTGATATTCCAACACAAACTATTGGAAAATGACTGATTTTTACTTCTATACTGTGTTATTCTCCTATGGCTACTGTAACAAATTATCACAAAGTGGGTCTCTTAAAACAACAGAAATGTATTCTCTTACAGTTTTGGAATCCAGAAATCTGAAATGTGGCTTATAGGACATGAAACAAGCTGCTGTCAAGACTGAGCATCCTCTGGAGGCTCCAGGAAAGAATCTGTCTTGCCTTTTCCAGCATGTAGAATTCTACTCCTTGGCTCATAGTACCTTCCTCCATCTTCAAAGTCAGGGCCATAGATAGCATCTCTTCTCTTGGACTCTGCTTCCTTCTGTTTCTTTCTCATGACTTCTCTTCTACTTGTAGTCCACTTTCCTTCTGGCTTCTTACAAAAATCCTTATCATGTCATTTAGGACCTTCTGGAGGATAACTTTTCTATCTCAATATTTCTAACTTAATCACATCATAATGATGCTTTTGGCATATAAGACTCACAGAATCTAGGATTAGGACCTAGGTATTTTGTTTGGGAGTGGGGAGTGGCACTATTTAGCTTACCACTAATATGAAAATGGGCTTCCCTGGTGGCTCAGAGGTTAAAGTGTCTGCCTCCAATGTGGGAGGCCTGAGTTCAATCCCTGGGTTGGGAAGATCCCCTGGAGAAGGAAATGGCAACCCACTCCAGTATTCTTGCCTGGAGAATCCCATGAACTGAGGAGCCTGGTGGGTTGCAGTCCACGGGGTCACAAAGAGTCAGACACGACTGAGTGACTTTACTTACTTAACATGAAAATATCACTGAGAAAAAAGTTAATCTTTCAGACATCAAAATAAAATTGTAAATCTGATTGACATAAGGCTAGGATTTTGAATGAAAGCCTCCATATAGCTATCACTTTGCTATATAAATCAATAGCAAACAAACAAAAGCTCATGTTTTCAAGATATTAAAACAGGCAAAAATTGATATAATCAATTCTGCCCTCCTATATCTGTTTATTGCAAAACTTTATTTTTTACAATCACTTCCATTTCAACATTTGCAAGGCCAACTGTAGCAGTAAAATTTTTATCAATTTTGTGATCATATCCTAATATATACCTAAACTCTTAGCAACTGTCATTTTATATTTGCAAACATTCACTCTGTTTAAACCTACTTTTGGGTGATTGACATGTTCACACATGTAAAACAGAATCTAGGTAATCAAGAATTTTGCTTTCCAGGTGGCACTAGTGGCAAAGGACTCTCCTGCCAATACAGCAGACCTAAGAGACAGGGGTTTGATCCCTGGGTCAGGAAAATCCCCAGGAGGAGGGCATGGGAACCCACTCCAGTATTCTTGCCTGGAGAACTCTGGATAGAGGAGCCTGGTGGGCTATAGTCCACAGGATCACAAAGAGTCAGACATGACTGAAGTGACTTACCATGCATGCATGGAATCAAGAATTAGAGCATCAGACAATCAGGAATAAAAGTTTGCAAATTAACCTTAAATAGGATGTTTGTAAGCAAATGTTTTATTAGTTCTGGAATTTTGTGATAACAGAATACCATAGAGCGTGTGGCTTAGACAACAAACATTTATTTCTCACATTTCTGGAGGCTGGAAGTCTGAAATCAGCTTCATGATCATCATGCTCAGATGTCAGAGTGGTCCGACTCAGTGAGAATCTTCTACCCACTTTCCAGATCAGCACCTTCTTGTTGATTTCTCACATGGAGAGAGAGAGACCTCTAGTCTCTTCATCTGATAAAAGTACTAATCCTATAATCGGTGTTCCACCCCAAAGTCCTGATCTAAATCTAAGTACCTCCAAAGCCCTTGCCTCCATATATCAGTACATTAGGGATGAAGGTTTCAACCTGTGGATTTACGAGGAACCCAAATATTTAGTCCATATTAAGTGGCAGGCAATCACTCTCTAAAAGCATTTGTTTTCAGAAAGTGTATTTTACCACACATCACTTAGGATATGTTGTTAGTATATAAAATATTTGGGATCCATTTTGTAGCCTTATGATGTTGCATGCAATTTGTATAATTTCTTGAATCTACAAGAGTAGATTGATTTTTTCAATTTTTTAGAGTTATTGTTTTGTTGTTGTTGTTCAGTCACCCCGTGGTGTCTGAATATTTGTGACCCCATGGAGTGCAACAGGTCAGGCCTCTCTGTCCCTCACCAGCTCCCAAAGTTTACCCAAGTTCATGTCCATTGCATCAGTGATGCCATCCAGCCTTCCCATCCTCTGATGCTCTCTTCTCCTTCTGCCCTCAATCTTTCCCAGAATCAGGGATTTTCCCAATGAGTCATGTGTTTGCATCAGACGACCAAAACACTGGAGTTTCAATTTCAGCCTCAGTCCTCCCAATGAGTGTTCAGGGTTGATTTCTCTTAAGATTGACTGGCTTGCTCTCCTTGCTCTCATGGGGACTCAGGAATTTTCTCTAGCACCATAGTTCGAAGGCATCAATTCTTCAACTGATTGATTACTTCCAAAGAGTGATTAATGAATCATAAATATTGAGAAGATTAATAGAAACTTTATTCTTAAAGTTAAGAGAATGTAAATAATTCAATATTTTTCATCACAGAGGAGAATATGTTGACTAATAATCAAATTTGAAAATTGAAACGATATGCTATGTCCCCAAAATGTAATATTATTTAAGTGGTAAAAGCTTAATAAATGTATTTTTGAGTGCCTTATATGAAAATGTGAAAAAAAAAATGCTCTCCATGAGGGGGCGTGATTTAGATTTATCTTATTGGTGGTTTTTTTCAGTGTTAGTAGCTTTGTCATCTAGAGTAATTACAGAGTATAACTAAGTGGTTGACTATTAGATGAACCGTGATTTCTCAGTTGAACCTGTTAATTTAACAAGGGGTAAATGTCTAGTTCTTAACAATTATCTTAAAATAGGTAATACCAGTTGTGTTCTTCACAATACTTCACAAATACCCAGCCAACCCTTGTCAATTAATTTAATTTGCTTAGTAGAATTTAAATGACCTTCATAAAATATTCTGTAAATATTCTGCAGATGTATCTAGTCATTTTATAAAAAGGAGATTAATCAAGCTGTAATACAAAGGAAATGAGTTTTTGTTTGAAGAATTTCACCTGATTGGAAAAGGTAAATAATATGTGGTAGAGAAGTATTAAAGCTCTTTATTAAAATAGGATATCTATTCTGCTGCTTTGATTCATTTTGGGGGTGAAATCTATAAAGAAATGTATACGTAAGCAAACTCAGAATTTCCTCCTTATATGATTCTAATGTTTTCTAGTCATCTAGCAATAGTGGCATGCATTTATATGTATGCATGCACATATATGTATAATATATATGTCATGTATATATATATATATATATATATTTATATATATATTTATGACTCCTGCCTAGCAGGGTGAAGTGGTAAAGAAAACTCGTGCCAATGCAGGAGACATAAGAGATGTGGGTTTGATCCCTGGGCCGGGAAGATCCTCTGGGTAAGAGAATGGCCACCACTCTAGTATTCTTGCCTGAAGAATCCCATGGACAGGAAATAAATAAATAAATAAATAAATAAATAAATAAATAAAATAAAAAATAAAAAAAAATAAAAATAAAAACATTGTTTCTTTTAAAACAGATCACAAGTTTCCATTTGCAGATGGGTTGTGCAAATCCATCTGCTTCTGTGCTTGGCCTCTGCTGACTTCCTGCGCCTGGCAGCCNGCTCCCTACCATTGCAGGAGACAAGGGTGTATGTGTGTGGGGGTGGGGTGAGGGCTTCATCTCTGGATCAGGAAGATCCCCGGAGGAGTAAATGGCAACCCACTCCAGTATTCTTGATTGGGAAATCCCATGGACAGAGGAGAGTTCTGGGATTGCAAGAGTCAGACTTAGTGACTAAACAACAATAACAACATCACTAACTTAAGCAATTTTTTTTAGGTGTAAACAAGGAACCAGCTAAAGGATCNGTAAATGGCAACCCACTCCAGTATTCTTGATTGGGAAATCCCATGGACAGAGGAGAGTTCTGGGATTGCAAGAGTCAGACTTAGTGACTAAACAACAATAACAACATCACTAACTTAAGCAATTTTTTTTAGGTGTAAACAAGGAACCAGCTAAAGGATCCATTCTACTTCACTATTTTTTTTGTTTTTCCTAACTCTCCCTCCATTCCTCTCCCACTCCTCCTTGTTAATATATAACTTAAGCTACTTATCCCCCAAATCTATACGAGATAAAAATGAGCTATAAGTTAAATATCTCTAAAATGCAGACTTATGGCCTTGTGTTGGAATACCCAAGTGATAGTTCATTTTCAGCACAGAGAACTACAATCAATGTATTTCTGTATATTAATTTATTAACCTATAAATTTAACAAATTAATTGATTAATTCTATCAATGTTTTTGGTAATGTCTTTAGAATTTTCTTTGTACAGTATCATGTCATCTAAACAGTGGTAGATTTAGATTGGATTCTTTTTATTGCTTTATCTTTCTGATTGCTGTAGCTAGTATTTCCCATACTATGTTGCATAAAAGTGGTGAGAGAGTTAATATTTTTGTCTTGCTCCTGATCTTAGAAATGTTAACAGCTTTTCATCACTGAGTATGATGTTAGCCCTGGGCTTATCATATATGCCCTTTATTATTTTGAGATAGGTTCCCTCTATGTTTATAGAGGGTTTCCTCATAAATGTCAAATTTTGTCAAAAGCTTTTTATGAATCTATTGAAATGATTATGTGATTTTTATTTTTCAAGTTTTTAGTGTGGTGTATCACAATGATTTGTGGATGTTAAACTATCCTTGCATCCCTGGAATATATCTAATTTTATCATCATGTATAATCATTTCACTGTATTGTTGAATTCAGTTTGCAAACATTTTGTTGTGGGTTTTCACATTTACGTTCACGAGTGATATTGGACTTCTATTTTTTTTCTGTATTTGTGTATGATTTTACCTGGTTTAGATATCATGGTGATGCTGGTCTTATAAAATGATTTCAAAAGCATTGCTTTCTTTCCAGTATTTTAGAACAATCTGAGGAATAAAGATGTTAATATTTCTCTAAATGTTTGCTAAATGTATTCTGATCTTGTACTTTAGTTTGCTGGGGCTTTTATGATTATTTATTCAACTTCATTATTGGTAATTAGTTCATATTTTGTATTTCTTCTTTTTCTATGCTCCTTCTTTCTTTCCTTTTTCCTCCTTCCTTCATCTAACTTTCTCTCTTTCTTACTTTGGTGTATGGGGCTCTCTACCTCACTTATATTTCCATAGTTTATTCCCACAGAGAACATCAAATCAGTATGGACACATTTAGAGGCCTAACTGTTTGTTTTATTGGGTCCAAAGAGCCATCTAAACAAGCATGTTTAGAAATCTTAGAAAACAAAAATACACATTACCAGAACTTTCATAAGATATTCCTTCATTTTTTTAAGATTGAGGTGTTATAATAAATTTAAGCAATTTAGATTATTAATGACAATCCAGAAATAATTGTTACTCTTTATTTCTCATTGGATAGTCAGTATTTACCAAAAATAAAGTCCCCAACTCTTTAAAATTATTTGTGCCAGAGAAGATACTGAAAAAACAAAATAATATTTGAAAAAACATACACTGTTTTTGTGTACATATATCAGAAATTCTATACAATGGTAAATTTCCAGCAGAAACTCAGTTATCAGTTTTCTTTGAAGAAGCTGTATGTGAAACAAATCAATTTCAATTGGAATTGTTTCACTTTTCTCCACAAATTACTTAGAGTCAATTAATAGTCATTTATTTTGTTTTAAAGTGGAAATAAAACAATGTTAATACATAGAAATAAAGTCTGGTATGCTAGCTGACATTTCTAATCTGTTATACCTGTAAAAACACAAAAAATGATATAATCATCATTAACATTTTTAAAGACTAATCCTTTATCGACAAGCAGCAAGGGCTGCTGAGAATTAAAATGTTCTTCTAAATATGTTGTTACCAATTTTTTTTTTTTTTGCTAGGCTTTTCTACAATCAATGCTTTGTCTATGTCACAGTTTTGGAATATTCAAAATCAGTGACTTTCTGACTCTTGATGTTGCACTGCTGTGAATATTTATAGTAGTATTAATCCTTCCATAAACCATGACTTCTCAATTTTTAACTCAGAATTATGACTGAACTGGCATTTGCCCAGAATGCCTAACAGATTGCTTCTAGAATGAGGTAAATAAAGGGAATAGGAATTCTACCAACATCCTTTAGCAAAGATCCAAATTCTTTCCTCTTTTATAGTCCTCACCATATACATAAAATAGCAATTTATAACATGGACATATGGGTTTGTTAATAAACTTGAATCTTACTCTAGGCAAGGGCAATAATGGTCTCTCTAATAGCAGTTAGTTTGGGCAATGTGACTTGGGAACATTATCCTTAAGTAATTTTTCTCACGTGTTGAAAGAATTATTACAGGCATGATTGACCAAGTTAAGTACTGTGGTCACAGAGATCAGGGACTCACTGTATTTCATGTCAGAGAGAACTCATTGCCAGAAGAGCAATGTGAGGGACACCTGTAAGCACTGAGTCACATTGAATTGGTGAAAATTCATGTGTACAGACAAAGCTATATACTTTTGTCTCATTTAACACATTTTAAAAAGGGAGTCAAATATAATAATGTGGTCAAAGGTAAATAATAAATAATAAATGTGGTCATTTATTTTCTCTGACTTTAATTCTCAACATTAATAGTTTCCTAATTAATATGCAATATTTTGGTTCCTATAAAGGAGTTTGTAAGGCAAACTCCTCAGTTAAGCATCTTCTTCATCCCAAAATTGTTCTTTATGGAAATTTGTAAGCTAAATTTGTTTAAATTGGCCTGACTGATCACGTGCTGCTACTGCTGCTGCTGCTAAGTCGCTTCAGTCAGAATGGAGTAGGTTGCCATTTCCTTCTCCAATGCATGAAAGTGAGAAGTGAAAGTGAATTTGCTCAGTCATGTCCGACTCTTAGCGACTCCATGGACTGCAGCCAACCGGGCTCCTCCATCCATGGGGTTTTTCCAGGCAAGAGTACTGGAGTGGGGTGCCATTCCCTTCTCCAGACTGATCACTAGGGGAGCTCAATAAATAGTTCTGGTTGAATATCATTAGAATGTTTGAGATAAATTAAGCCCTCTTTGAAACATAGCAAATGTTTCAGGACAGGAAAATAGACATTCACTAATCAAACTTTTTATTTTTTAGATTAAAAACTGTGTTTATGAGACACAGCTTTTCAAAAATCATTGTTAATGAGGCTAAGAACTGGAACTTAAATTTCTGTCTGTTAAACATTGGTAAATGAGTTTCTTGAATTTGTTTTCACAATGTGCATATACAGTAGCACATATTTCTACAGATATGTTGGTGATTTTATTACAATCAATTTCCAGTTTTTATTTTTAGTATTCTTTCCTGTATTAGGATTTTTATAGCAAAGCATGTAGCCCTGGAAAACAGTCTTGGGAACTAATGGTCGTAAAATAAATTTTCTTTCAAATTCAATTCATTTATGAGATTTCAATATTTATAGAAAATAATCCTCTAAAATTTTGAACTCTTTTAATAAAATAAAATAGCATTTTCCCNATTCTTTGGCATTGCCTTTCTTTGGGATTGGAATGAAAACTGACCTTTTCCAGGCCTGTGGCCACTGCTGAGTTTTCCAAATTTGCTGGCATATTGAGTGCAGCTGCTCTAAATAGTTAATGGTTATTTAGATTCAGCCACATATTTACCACCTTCTTTGCTCTCCTTTCCTTGCTACATCACAGATGATGTCATCTGGCATCATTTTCCCTTTTAATGAACAATAGTCTTTAAATTTTTCTTCAGTGTGCATTTGTCAGAAGGAATCTTCTATTTCCATCAGCAGTGTATGTGGGGTCCAATTTCTCCACATCCTCTCCAAGACTTATCACCCATCTTTTAAATTATAGCCACCCAGGCAGGTGTGAAATGAAATCACATTGTGTTTGTGATTTGCATTTCCATAATAACTAATCATGGTAAACATCTTTTCATGAGTTTATTGGTCATCTGTACATCTCCTTCAGAGAAATGTCTACTCAAAATCTTGGCCTGTTTTCAAACTGGATTATTGCCTTTTTATTATTGGCTTGAATGAGTTCTTTATATATTGTTGATACTAATCCCTTATCAGATATTCAAATTGCATATGTTTTCTCCTATTCTGTGGATTACCTTTTCACTTTTGTGATGGGGTTGTTTTTAGCATAAAAATTTTTTGATGAGGTCAAATTTATCTGTTTTCTCTTTCTTGCTGCTTGTGCTTTTGGTGTCACAGCTAAGAAAACATTGCTTAATCCAGGGCAATTAAGATTTACTCCTATTATTTCTAACAGTTATATGGTTTTAGCTCTTATAGTGAGGTTTATGATTGATTTTTTTAATTTACTATTTTTTCCCATTAAAAATTATTTTATTCAAATACACATGTTCCCAATCCTGAACCCCCCTCCCATCTCCCTCTCCATACCATCTCTCTGGGTCATCCCAGTTCACCAGCCCTAAGCATCCTGTATCCTGCATTGAACCTAGACTGGCAATTCATTTCTTATATGATATTATACATGTTTCAATGCCATTCTCCCAAATCATCCCACCCTCTCCCTCTCCCACAGAGTCCAAAAGACTGTTCTATATATCTGTGTCTCTTTTGCTGTCTCACATACAGGGTTATTATCATTGTCATCTTTCTAAATTCCACATATATGCATTAGTATACTGTATTGGTGTTTTTCTTTTGGGCTTACTTCACTCTGTATAATTGGCTCCAGTTTCATCCACCTCATTAGAACTGATTCAAATGTATTCTTTTTAATGGCTGAGTAATACTCCATTGTGTATATGTACCACAGCTTTCTTATCCATTCATCTGTTGATGGNTTTTTCCAGGCAAGAGTACTGGAGTGGGGTGCCATTCCCTTCTCCAGACTGATCACTAGGGGAGCTCAATAAATAGTTCTGGTTGAATATCATTAGAATGTTTGAGATAAATTAAGCCCTCTTTGAAACATAGCAAATGTTTCAGGACAGGAAAATAGACATTCACTAATCAAACTTTTTATTTTTTAGATTAAAAACTGTGTTTATGAGACACAGCTTTTCAAAAATCATTGTTAATGAGGCTAAGAACTGGAACTTAAATTTCTGTCTGTTAAACATTGGTAAATGAGTTTCTTGAATTTGTTTTCACAATGTGCATATACAGTAGCACATATTTCTACAGATATGTTGGTGATTTTATTACAATCAATTTCCAGTTTTTATTTTTAGTATTCTTTCCTGTATTAGGATTTTTATAGCAAAGCATGTAGCCCTGGAAAACAGTCTTGGGAACTAATGGTCGTAAAATAAATTTTCTTTCAAATTCAATTCATTTATGAGATTTCAATATTTATAGAAAATAATCCTTAAAATTTTGAACTCTTTTAATAAAATAAAATAGCATTTTCCCACTTATTCATAAGACAGTTTCACTTGAAAACTGCTTTATGTAGAAGAAATTTGGGGCGAAATAGGGAATAAAGTTCTCCATAACAGGTGTTACTGTGTCCAGTCTCTGGTTCGTTGAGTTTCACTCTAGTGTACACAAGGGCTTCCCAGGTGGTGCTAGTGGTAGAGAACCTGCCTGCCAATGCAGGAGATATAAGAGACTCCGGGTTCGATCCTTGGATCGGCAAGATCCCCTGGATAAGAGAATAGCTACCCACTTCAGTATTCTTGCCTGGAGAATCCCATGGACAGAGGAGCCTGGTGGGCTACAGTCCATGGGGTCATAAAAAGTCGGACACAACTGAGGGACTAACAGACACTAGTGTATATACTAATGGTTTCTTTCTGAGAGAGAAGTCAGGCTTCTCTGGATTTAAGAACATGCTGCATGTGCAAAATGGACAGGGTTGCTGAAGAGTTAATAGGAAGTTGGATCTCCTTGGAATAATAAGGAAAGGGAGTTAGTGAGTAAATATCCATCTTTTCCTCTTTTCAGATGGGTAACTCACACACAGTCCCCATGCCCTATCCCAGCCATCCCCATTCCAAGACAAATCCATTCCCAGTTGCTCATCATGGTAGCTTAATTTTTAACACTCCCTGTATTGTCTTCTTCTTCTTCTTTTTTTTTTTTTTCTACTTCATTTTCTGACTCCCCAATGAATTCTTCCTAGGATTATACTCCACATGACCCAGTCTGGAGTAATCCCAGCAAACATTCTGAAAATAATCTGACTTAAAATCATAGAATGTGAAGATATTTTATAGTGACTTGGCTTCTCTATCCATGGGATTTTCCAGGCAAGAATACTGGAGTGATAATGACTTGAGATTCTACATAGAACAGTTAATCAGACTCTTTCCCGACACAAGTCATGAGCAAAGGATAATAATAGTCAGATAATGAAGGGCAGAATACATCATCATTATTGATACAGACGATTCTGCATTATACAGATTATACTTGAGGGCAAGAGACCTTCCTGAGAGCCAAACCAGGATCATATAAATTACTCAGCCAAGCTTAGACAGAGCATGATCTCCACAGCAAAACCACCCAGCCCTGCCTGGCTTGCTCCTTTGCCTCTGCTACCCCTGGGGGCAGGAATATTTTAACACCAATTGAAAGCACATAATATTCTAGGTGGGAAAGACTGAAGGCAAGAGGAGAAGGGGATGACAGAGGATGAGATAGTTGGATGGCATCACCGATTCAATGGACATGAGTTTGAGTAAACTCCAGAAGTGGGTGATGGACAAAGAAGCCTGGTGTGCTGCAGTTCATGGGGTTGCAAAGAGTTGGACATGACTGAGCAACTGAACTGAACTGAACTGAATATTCTAGCAGGAAGAGAGAGGAAGTGAAATGAACATGTCCAGTTTAGTATTTCCAAATTTGCTAGTGATACTTTATCTGCCATTTTGTGGGCAGGAATGAATGAAAAGAAAGAGGACCCTTGTGTTTTTAGTGGAGCTTCTGCTTCATGGAAGGAAAAAAATAAATCAAAACTGACCAGTCTGGTTCTATGATGGGACCAGAGTTATTTATGTGGTCTTGCCTGGTCTTTGTTGTGGCATGCTTGTGGGATCTAGCTCCCTGACCAGGGATTGAACTCAGCCTCTGTTCTGAGAGTGTGGAGTTCTTATTCATTGTACCACCAAGGAATTCCCTTCCCCGTCCCCCCACCTTTTTTTCAGATNTGGTCTTGCCTGGTCTTTGTTGTGGCATGCTTGTGGGATCTAGCTCCCTGACCAGGGATTGAACTCAGCCTCTGTTCTGAGAGTGTGGAGTTCTTATTCATTGTACCACCAAGGAATTCCCTTCCCCGTCCCCCCAACTTTTTTTCAGAATTTTTTTTTTTTGTTTAATCTACCATTCAGTTTTGTGATTTAAGAAATTTGACATTGGGATCATCAATCTTTTAAGAAAAATGTAACCCTTAACCTGACATTTCACAAAAACCTTTAGAAATGATCAAAATGAAAAAATAACAACAGTGTATACCTTTTCCAATTAGGTAAGGTTTTTATGATTGGTATTTCTGAATACCTCAATCCGTACAGACTGTAAACTATTAATAAAAATACTTAATTTCACATCATTCTGTAATTGTAACTGTACAGAGTAAGGGCAAAGACATATATTGCCTTACTTTTTGATTTCCTCTTTGCCTTCAAGTTAATGGACTGCATTTTAAAAAGAAAATTGGTTCCCTGTTTGTAAGGATGATTGTGCTTTCCTCTTTGATCATAAAATCCACTGTTACTATAGACATATGCAACTTGGAACAATTACTTTGAAAAACACTAAAAGCTACATTCAGTTCAGTTCAGTCGCTCTGTTTTGTCTGACTCTTTGTGACCCCATGAATAGCAGCACGCCAGGCCTCCCTGTCCATCACCAACTCCTGGAGTNTTTGGGGGAATGGCATGGAAACATGTATAATATCATATAAGAAATGAATTGCCAGTCCAGGTTCAATACAGGATGCTTGCGGCTGGTGCACTGGGATGACCCAGAGGGATGGTACAGGGAGGGGGGTGGGAGAGGGGTTCAGGATGGGGAACACGTGTATACCCATGGCGGATTCATGTTGATGTGTGGCAGAACCAATACAGTATTGTAAAGTAATTAGCCTCCAATTAAAATAAATAAATTTAAAAATTTTAAAAGTGAGTCCTACAACTTTTTTGTTTTTTAAGATTTCTCTGGCTATTCTGATTTCCTTGCATTCTCATGTCAATTTTAACATTAACTTGTCCCTTTCTGGAAAATTATCAGCCAGGATTTTGGTATAAAGTGTGTTGAATTTGTGGATAAACTGGGAGAATATTGGCACTTTGACAACACTAAGTATTCCAGTTCATGAACATGTATATTTTCCCATTTATTTCGATTTTTTTTCATTTCTTCCACCAGCATTTTGTAATTTTCAGTGTATAAGTCTTGTACTTAATTTGTTAAATTTCTATCCAACTATTTTTTCTTTTTTATGTCATTGTAAAATGAATTGTTTTCTTAATTTCATTTTCAGAAGTTTCATTGTTAGTGTAGGAAAATGCAACATCTCTTTGTGTATTGATCTTATATCCTGAAACTTCCTGAATTAATTAATCCTAATAGTTTTTTAGTAGTGTGGATTCTTTAAGATGTTCTCTAGGTACAAGATCATGTCATCTGTGAATAAAGAGGTTTTATTTCTTCCTTTTCAATCTGTATGTCTTTTATTTATTTTTCCCAATTGTCCTTGCTAGAAGCTTCAATACAATGATCAATAGAAGTGACAAGAGCAAATATCCTTTTCTTGTTCCTGACATGAAAGGAAAAACATTGTATCAGTCTTTATATGTCTAGTTCCCTGCTGAAATTTTTAAGCCCCAAATTTATCTCTATGAATTTAGTAAGCGTAGTAGTTCTACAGTTCATGTCTGATAATTCCAGTATCTGAGGTCCCTGTGGATCTACTTTCTCTGCTAGTTCTGGCTTGTATTGTTTCACCTCTTGGTGTATCTCATCGTTTTGAGGCCATTTTCACTTGTAATCACTTTAGAAGTAATTTGAAGTCCTAAACAGTCTTATCTTCCTTCAGAGATTTTCTTCCCCCTTCTATCAGGTACCTGAGGGTCCTCGCTGTTGGAACCCAAGGTTTTTCTGAGCTGCCAAGATGAATTACCAAAGTATAGTTGTATCTCTATTCCCTGTTCCTAAAACACAGCCTGTTGAGATTTCAGTCCTGAGCAGGGAGCGTTTCAGTTCTTTTTCCTAACTTGGTTTGTGCTGGACTCTAATCCTTGTCTCTGTCAAGATAAGGTATAGTTCTACCTTTCATTCTTTTCCCTGAAATGAGCATATGCACCCAGAATAAAGACATTTTTTAATGCTGCAGGAGTCTCCACCTCCTGATGCCAAATACTTCCTACACTGACCTGCCAAAAGTGTAGCTCTGTTCCCATCAATGAACACCTCCAGGGAAGCAGCAGCTGAAGCCTATCTCTCCGAACTTCTGCTGGTCAAAACCCCATAGCTATTCACCATCTCTTTTCTTCACCATTTACTTTAAAAATGTTTTGTGCTCTTTTTGTCCAGCTTCTTTTAATTGTCTTCAGAGGGAATGTTATTACCAAATCCAGAGAATTCCCTTTTGTCTTCATAACATTGCTCTCCAAATAGTGGATAAGAAGATATTTCTCTTTATAGATGAGACCCATATTATTAATGAAGAAAGAATAACAAATTTTGAATATCATTGTTTTACAAACCTAGTGAAATAATGAATCTAAGTTTTGAATTAATAGCTGCTAAGATCACTAAAAGATGGACAACCGGACATCACAAGCCTTCTTTTTTTTTTTAATTACTTATGTATTAAGCATTCACCATAGGTAAGAAACTGCAATAGGCATTGTGAGGATATCCATTTAAATCAGAGGGTATATTTATCCCAAGACAGTTAAGTTTCCATGAGAGAGAAAAAAAAAAAAGGCAAAATAGAGCTAGACTGCTATAATAAATGCTATAGTACAGTTTTATAGGCTAAATTTTGTACCTCTCCACCCTCTATCCCCAGTCCATCCAATTCACAAGCCTTCTAATAGAAAAACACAATGCCACTATGAAGTAGTCATCTTGGAAAAAAATCAGACCTGAATTCAATCAAGCCTCTGAAACCATCTACCAATCTACCTACAAGAAATATTAAAGATAAAGGGGCATAACCAAATGCACCATAAAGATGCAAAAAGCAAAATCCAGACTGTGAGAGACTCCTGAGAAATAGCTTGGTTTCCTCAACAAATAAATTTCATTATACATAAATGATTTTTATATGTATGGAATGATATAAATATAATTTATATATATTAAAATGGAATATTACTCAGGCATTAAAAAAGGTGAAACCATGCCATTTGCAACAGCATGAATAAACTCAAGGGTATCACACTAAGTGAAATAAGTCAGATGGGGAAAGACAGTTACTGCATTATTTCACTCACATGTGTAATAAAAAACAACAAAAAATGAATAAACCAAGCAAAAACAAACACACCAATACAGAGAGCAGAATAATGGTTAACAGAGGATAAGGAGGAGGGGAAGGGTGAAGTGGGTAAAGGGAATCAAATGTGTGGTGATGGGATGGATGGAAATTAAATTGGTGGTGAGCGCACTGTAGCATTAACATCTACTGAAGTAAAAAGTATAATTTTGCGCATGTGAAACATGTTACCTTATAAACCAATGTTACCTCAATAAAAAATAAATTTAATAATAAAAATATACCTAGCAGCCAAAAAAAAAAAAAAAAGTGACTTCTCAGTTCCTAGTGTGAATAAGTGAGTAAGCATGGTGACACAGAGATGCAGAAAACCTGAGCATGGGTGTGGGGAAGGGCAAGTGGGTGGGAGGCAAACAGCTGTTGACGTTTCTTAGATTCTGACTTTGAGATTTCTATGAGAAACCTATGAATATGTCAAGAAGAGAGTTGCCAAGGAGAAATCATATCATTTGGAATAAAATTATATCAATTAAAGGATGACTTTTAAATCTAGATGATTTGATAAGCCTAGTCAGGTGGAATATATAAAGGCAAACATTTATCGAACCCTAAGAAATCAGGCACTCAATAGATTTGCATCTAGATTGGGGAGACAAGTCAGTGGTAAAGGCTATGATAAAATACAGGCAAAGTAGAGTGCTGAGTTGCAGTGGGAGGCAGGATGACTCTCTATTCTAGCTCCACAACCAATTATAGGGGAGGGACTGTGAATAAGGGTCAACAAATATACACTGAATGATGGCTGAGATATTGTCACAATCTGAACTTTTCAACTTCCTCCAAAGGAAATCACTGTTTTTACTGATAAAATGATAAAAATCATTCTTCCAGCCTTGTCTTCTCAAAGACTGAATTTTCAAAGCTTTAGGCGCTAGATGATATGTCATGCCTAGCATTTGGAATGCCCTTAGTATCAGGACCAGATGGAGCCTGAAGCTGCTGGTCAGAGCAGCCATGAGCAAAACAGGCTCCAGTTTTCCTTGGTAGGAGGGCACTAGAACAGCCAAACAGGCTGAGGGGAGAAGACGGGCCGAGTCCATTCCCGCTGGCTCACAAGGCCTGTTTATGCAACCCCTCATACCCCTCAAGTTTTTTCCCACCCTGAACGCACAGGCTGTGAATGAGTGCTAGTTTATAGGCACGGCTGATTCCAATCTCTTCCTTGTCATCTTCTAAAGTTTTATGATGTGTTGAGAAGACCTCTGGCAGAAAGTCCCTGTTTAAATGCCTTTTATTATTTTCTTGTTTGTGATGTATCAGGCCAGAGGATGCATGTAACCTGATCAACCTAGTAAAAATTTTAATCCCTTCTATTTTAATGGCCTTCCAGGAAAAATTCCATTTAGGGGAAAAGTAATGAGTTTCAAACATCATATCAACATGTTACCAAAAATGGGGCCCATCCCTGTAGGGGGTCTCAACCCATCTAAAAGTTCCTAATGGTTTTTGTTTAGAATGTGGTGTGTTGGAGAACTTGGAAAGTAGAGACTTGAGCAGGAGAGGGGTGAAGGATTCACTGAGCATGTGTGCCTATGTGTGGGAGGAATGGAGGAAAAGACTTAGGAGTTAAGGGCTTAACAGGTTGTCTTTTTCTGAGATCTTCAGTTTCAGTGGACTTGCTACCAGATCTCTAAAACTGGTATTCACAGCAAAAGTCACAATCTCCTTTGGTTCTCACAAAAAGCCTGTGAAGTAGGTATTCCACAGGACACAATTCAACTTTCCAGGTGGGGACCTAAAGTTGGGAAAAGCTAAATGACTTGTTCAGGGTCATACAGATACTTTCGTTTCTGCCCTGTGTGTGGACCAAATCACCTTCTGCCCAGAAGATTACTCCCTGAGATAAATATTCCCCTACTTTCATTCAAAAAGCCTGAGAACCAAAGGAGGGCAAATTTGAGAGTAACATACACATGAGCTGCAGCATCTTTCTGTGTATAGCATCTTCAGTCTAGCAATTCTTACCTCCTTTCCATCTCACTTCCACGATAGTGAANAAAAATTAAAAAAAACCCCAAAACTTAGTGGGACTTCTCTGGTGGTCTAGTGGTTAAGACTCCACACTTCCAATGCAGGGGTGCTGCTTCAGTCCCTGGTTGGGGAACTAAGATCTCATATGCCGCGCTGCCTGTCCACCCCCACAAACCCCATAAACCAAACCAAACCAAAACAAAAACATAATGTAGCAGACATCAGATCAGTGGACTTTGGGACTGGGAATTCAATAGTAGAATCAGCATTCCAACCTAGCTTGATTTGTGTCTGGCATTAGAATTTTCACCAAGCTTCTACAACTGGAGTGTTTCTCTCTGGTTATTGGTGTTATACTTTCATGTGCTGTCCTTAGTCACTCAGTCATGTCTGACTCTTTGCGATCCCCTGGACTGCAGCCCTGCAAGCTCCGCTGACCATGGGGGATCTCTAGGCAAGAATACTGGAGTGGGTGGTAGGTCCTCCTCCAGGGAATCTTTCCAAGTCAGGGACTGAACCCAGGTCTCCTGCAGTGCAGATGGATTCTTTACCAGCTGAGCCACCAGGAAAGCCCAATACTTTCATAATGGTGTTTAAAGAATTATAACAGAAAATATGTGAAACACTCAATATAGAGTAGTTTCTCTCCAAATGCTATTTCTTTTTTCCTGCCAGTTAGAATGATTAATGAAATAAGCTGCTGTTAGTCTCCTTAAGGGAGGAAGAGGTTGAGTACGAGGGCAGTTCTCTCCTGAGAAAGTATTGCACTGCTCTGAAGTGAGGTGTTATTTGCTCTGTAAAAGATGACTTGTTGCTTTAGCAGTTCTGTAGGGGAAAGAAGGTCTTGCTTCCTCTCACCAATTCATATCAATCCCCTTGCTTGGGTGACAGAATGCTGTGATATGTAGATTTTGCAGAGTGGGTGTTTCTCTATTATTTATGCCTTCTGAAGAGAAACATTGATCAAATCCAACATATCTGTACTGGTGATTTATTATTCCATTTTATTCTCTTACAAGAGGATTAATGATTGAGGNACACATATGCACATACACATGCACATTTTCTTTTTAAAAATCTAGCCATTGAAAAGCACATTTACACATTGGAACACACCTTTACAAGACTTCACTAGGAGAGTAGAAAGCTGATAATGCTTCCTGTGGTGATTTTTGGATAGTCTCTCTTCTGTCTAACCTGGAGCTAGGTTTCACCCTGTCCACTTCTCTGTATGGTTCTGAGTTAGAGATGATCTAAGAGATATCATCATGAGTTTTGGAAGCTGGAGTGAAACAGGAGCCATTTTATGAAGGTTTCACAGTTACGTGAGATGAGAGCCAGAGGAAGAGGTCTTAGTGGATTCCAGCTTGTCATAGCTTCCACCTGTCAATTGTCCAGCCCTTTTCCCCCAGTGCCCTTATGACCACAAGGGACCCAGGCCCACCAAGGGGTACAGAGGCAGCAGCTCCCACTAGCTCTCCTTCGTAGTGCTTCTGGGGCCTCTGGACCAGCCAGAAAGCTTAAACTTACCTCAAAGACATTGATGAGTAACTTTGATCCTTTAGTTCTACTTTCCAGACCTGATCTTCCCATCTCCTCCTCCAAGTGTGTGTGATTGACCTCCTGCAATTCTATATTCAGAACACTCATAGTGATTATGCCTCCCTGATAAAATTTCAGAAATAAAGCTAAGAAGTGGCACCCAGTAGTTCCATAATGAAATCTCTTCTTTTTCTTATTGTATAGATGACACAGAGTCTGATCGTTTAATATAAAATCTGAAGGAGACTCTAGGGACCACAACAGTAAACTCATTCCTTTTATGCCAAGCAGTACAGAATCCAAGTAAATGATGCTATGTTCTAGATTTTAGAACTCAATCAGAATTCAAAGCAAGGGTTACCAAATAATGGTCATAATAATGTTATAAAGGAAACCATAGTCTTTACAAGAAAAGGCAATGCCAAGCCTCATTGATTTTTCTTACCAATTAATATTCATTGAATCATCTTTCTGTAATTGCTATGATATCTAATGCCCACAGCAAGCTAATAGAGTAAACTACTCACTTCAGGAAAAGAGTGTTTTTTAAAAGCTGTGAGTAATTGGTTTTACAGGACAGAAAGCAATATATTTATGTATATGCTTGAATAAATTTCTGGAAAATCATGATAACATATTTTAAAAATTAAGAAAAGTTAGAAGAAAATAATTTCTTTTTTGCTTCTCTTCTATGGGTTTATTATATATCAAAGGGAATATCATCTTAATCTTGTTAACACAACAATTCACTAGATGGTTCCTGTCATGTCATTTAAGGATTATAATTCATGGGATAATATTTTGCTGATCACATAACTTTATCATAGATGAAATCCTCACTTTTATTAAAAAAAGGCTAATTATGAAAAATTAAGCTTTAACCAGTATCATAAGGGATTACTTCTGTATATTTTCTAGGCCAAAGAAGATTTTACACTCAACCTGTAATGTGGCCATGAAAAACTTTAGATCAATTCTATGTGTTTGTGAATGTGACAAGGGTGTGTAAGAGGGAATTTCCCTGCTGACCATTCTTCGGTGATGAATTTTGTTTTTATCCCTTCCCATCCCTCAGAGAAATAGTGATATCCTTGCAGGTTGATCAAAGATTTTCTTTATTGAAAGATTTTTGTGGGAAAAATGAAGCCAATGGAACTTTAATCTCACTTAGTGTCTTGCTCTAAATCCAGGTGAGACTTTACAATAAGGAGAAAAGTAATGTGTAGACTGAGGCAAAATTTTCCACTAACCTGTTTTATTTTAATATCATGAAATTCCCTTTTCTTCGCAACAGTATCTCAATATAAGATGATTGAAACTGCTATTAATATAAGGCCAATCAAATAAAAACATCAATAATTACTTTGTTTGGACAAAAATCTGTGAAGTAGTGTCACTTAATTAGTTCTTATTATAGCCTGAAGAAAACCTTTCTATTTATATTTTTGACTTTGATGGTCTCCACTAAACATGTTTGAGCATAATTAACTAGAATTTTAACATGCTATGATATAAGAAAACAATTATTCTGATTATAGTAAAAGAATTATGCTGTAGTGCAAGCTAATAAAATGGAATCTTTATTAGTTAGGTGCATGTAAATATAAAAGCATAACTCCATATATGTTTTTTGGTTTTCTAGTTAGTATTGAATGAAAAATGATACAGTTCAATTTGTGCCTTCGTGAAAGAGTCTATCAGGTGAGATAGTTACCTAGGTATAGCCAGACTTTAGTAATACATATAAAAAGTACAATCAAATTATCAGGATATTGTCAATGAGTAGCTTTTGTACTTTTGTGTTGGAGAAGACTCTTGAGTGTCCCTTGGACAGCAAGGAGATCAAACTAAACAATCCTAAAGGAAATCAACACTGAATATTCATTGGAAGGACTGATGCTGAAACCGAAACTCCAATTCTTTGGCCACCTGATGAAAAGGGCAGACTCATTGGAAATGACCCTGATACTGGGAAAGATTGAAGGCAGGAGAAGAAGGAGGTGGCAGAGGATGAGATGATTGGATGTTATCACTGACTCAATGGACCTGAGTTTGAGCAAACTCCAGGAAATGGTGAAGGACAGGGAGGCCTGGCTTGCTGCAGTCCATGGGATTGCAGAGACGGACATGACTGAGTGACTGAACAGTAACAACAAAACCATCACCTGGACAAGGTTATCAGGAAAAAAAAAAATTGAAAACTCGAAGAACATCTATAATTTCAAAACAATAAAAATGTTTAAAGGCCTGTT
>SJYV01046951.1:0-13083 GCA_006410875.1 Neotragus pygmaeus
AAAACTGTAAAACTCCTTTTAGGCAAAGTGCTTTGAAATTGAATTTGATTCGCTGAATAAACTGGTTAGCTGAGATTTAACTTTTATATGATACAAATTATTTTAAATAATTAAAGTACAGTAAAGAAAATCTAGGATGAGATGGCTGGATGGCATCACTGTCTTGATGGACGTGAGTTTGGGTGAACTCTGGGAGTTGGTGATGGACAGGGAGGCCTGGCATGCTGCAGTTCATGGCGTCACAAAGAGTTGGACACGACTGAATGACTGGACTGAACTGAAAGAAAATCTAAAAGTTTCCTGAAGATATACTTTGAGATATAAAATATTGAAGTATTTCAAGATTGTGGAGTGCCAAAGGGTTATTGGGAAAAAATCAGAATGTTTTTGGGTAGAATTAGTGTCTGCCAAGTAATGCATTTCAGTGTTTCAAGAAATGTAAGCATATTTTAGGAGGAGGATCAGGCGAATATTTAAGGAAGTCTGTTACAGTGTCAACTATAAAATGACAAAGGAGAGATCCTAAGGAAATGCTCTGGTGGGTGAGGGCAGGGGTGTCTCGTGGGTGTTCAGAGAAACCAGGGGCTTTGTTAAACTCTCAGAAAACCCATGAGATTTGACTAACTGTGTGTTGACTTCATGGAGGGTGCTGGAACTTCTGGTTTTGAGATTGCTAATGTTAGGTTATTTGCCATTTCTATTTCTTTCTTCTTAAGATCATAGACTGTAGAGGAAAAAATTCAGTTTGAGGTGACTTTTTAATGTTTTGTGTGTGTGGTTTGGTTTCCTAAGAAAGCAAAATATACTATCCATAATGTGAAAGAAATATGTACATGTATATATGTATTAGAGGTGGGTATACTATATATGCATGTGAAAATATACATGTATATTGGAGAAGGCAATGGCACACCACTCCAGTGTTCTTGCCTGGAGAATCCCAGGGACGGGGCAGCCTGGTGGGCTGCCGTCTATGGGGTCGCACAGAGTCGGACACGACTGAAGCGTCTTAGCAGCAGCAGCATACATGTATATGAGAAGAAATAGAAGTAAAACTATCTATTAAAATACTGCTTGAATTACATAACATAAAACGAAGTTCTGTGCCATTTTTGTTTGTCATTTCAAGTTGTGTTTATTGTTTTTGAGCGAGTGATTTTTCACCTTATATATTGCTATCCAGATATATAAGATATAGGCAGTTTTAATAGGATTCAGATTTAAAGTGGAACCTTCATATTATTGTTAAATATTATTGCCACTTCAAATACTCATATAGGAGACTTTTTAGAAAAATCTTTTAAAAAGCAGCCTTGTTAACATTTTAGGTGCCTTACTGTTTTCAGTTGTCATCTGCACTTTGGATATTATTGACTGTAGTGTCTTAAAATATTTTTAAAATAGGAATACTAAATGCAAAGAGCGCTAAAGGATATTAATAAATATCCTTTTGTTCTCCAGCTATGTCATTCCCTTCCTCCTAAAAGCAGTATTTTATAATTCTAGAGAGCCTTTCTTTACTGTTGTTTAATTGTTCACTTTTTTATAGTTTTTAAAGGTTACCCTGCGTTCACACTTACTGTACAGTACTGGCTGTATTCCCCGTGTTGCACAGTGCGTGCTCACGCTTGTCCCACACCCAGTGGTTCACATCTTCCTCTCCCTGTCCCTCCCCTCCCCCCCTCCCCTCACCCACTGGTGACCACTGGTCTGTTCTCTGTATCTTACACTATGTTTTGTACTTTATAAATATAGAATTTTAGTTTAATATTCTTCTAATAGCTGAGACATTTAAACAACACAGAGTGGTTAAAGGTAGAATGCTTTCCTGATTTGAACAGCTGTCGCAAGTAGGCTTGAGTGAATTTCCAGTCTGAGCTCTAGGCTAGTGTAGCCCAAAACTGCATCTGGTGCCAGGGAGCCTGAGGAGGGGGCGGCACCAGAGAGGGCAGGCATTTTAAGGCTTCTGTAGGTAAATTCTGAAAACGGAATGGGAGGCTACAGATTCTGTTTGCTTTTGAGAGTGAGGGGAAGAAAGATCAAAGGGAACAAAACCTAACTTTTTAAACTGTCCTGTTATATTTACTTTTAGTAAATATATATTATTCCCTTTCTCACTGGCATGGATGGTTGGATTATCAGAGCTTTTTGCCAATGCTACAACTTTATTGAGAACGTAAATTTTGGAAAATGTTTCAAAATACATTTTGAACCATATATATGTTTCCTAGTGTGAACATATAGGCTCAGGTCTTTAAAAGATTAGTTAAAAATGATTAACACTAACCTTTTTCTAAAATAAGTTCAAAAGGTTAGCAGAACTAACCTTTTTCTAAAGATTAGTTAAAAATGATTTTTTAACTTCCCTGGGGCTAGAAGTCCAAGAATACTGGAGCGGGTAGCCAATCCCTTCTCCAGCAGATCTTCCCGGCCCAAGAATCGAATCGGGGCCTCCTGCATTGCAAGTGGGTTCTTTACCAGCTGAGCTGTCAGGGAAGCACGTTAAAAAACTGATTACTTTTCATTCAGTTCAGTTCAGTCGCTCATTCGTGTCCGACTCTTTGCGACCCCATGAATCGCAGCACGCCAGGCCTCCCTGTCCATCACCAGCTCCCGGAGTTCACTCAGACTCACATCCATCGAGCCAGTGATGCCATCCAGCCATCTCATCCTCTGTCGTCCACTCCTCCTCCTCCTGCCCTCAATCCCTCCCAGCATCAAAGTCTTTTCCACTGAGTCAACTCTTCTCACGGGTGGCCAAAGTACTGGAGTTTCAACTTTAGCATCATTCCTTCCAAAGAAATCCCAGGGCTGATCTTCAGAATGGACTGGTTGGATCTCCTTGCAATCTAAGGGACCCTCAAGAGTCTTCTCCAACACCACAGTTCAAAAGCATCAATTCTTCGGCACTCAGCCTTCACAGTCCAACTCTCACATCCATATATGACCACAGGAAAAACCATAGCCTTGACCTTAGTCAGCAAAGTAATGTCTCTGCTTTTGAATATGCTATCTAGGTTGGTCATAACTTTTCTTCCAAGGAGTAAGCGTCTTTTAATTTCATGGCTGCAGTCAGCATCTGCAGTGACTTTGGAGCCCCCCAAAATAAAGTCTGCCACTGTTTCCCCATCTATTTGCCATGAAGTGATGGGACCAGATGCCATGATCTTCGTTTTCTGAATGTTGAGTTTTAAGCCAGCTTTTTCACTCTCCACTTTCACATTCATCAGGAGGCTTTTTAGTTCCTGTTCACTTTCTGCCATAAGGGTGGTGTTATTAAATCTTATTAANACCAGATGCCATGATCTTCGTTTTCTGAATGTTGAGTTTTAAGCCAGCTTTTTCACTCTCCACTTTCACATTCATCAGGAGGCTTTTTAGTTCCTGTTCACTTTCTGCCATAAGGGTGGTGTTATTAAATCTTATTAAACTTGTATTGTCACATACCTCCAAAATTATCCAGAAGAGGGCAGCATGGATTTGTGAAAATACGAATGTCAAGCATTTAACCTATTTCTACTTTCATTGACAGTGTTAAATCCCTAGCTCTTGGCAACAGATATGATTATTATGTTTGGTATTATGTGACGATATGTTTGCTAGTATGTGATGTTCACTGCCGGCAAGAACAGTTGACAAATCAGGTTTTCTTTTTAATATGTTGTCCTTTCTTTCTGAACATGCTCCTGAAGCTTCTCCCTCAGCCCTTATCTTTACCTTTTTGAATTTGGATTCTTTTTATTAATTCAGTTTGGATGTTACATTTAAAAAGCAGTGTCTGTGATTTTAGCATGTTCCCTGAAGCCAAGTAGAGTAAACTTTGGTGATGCAAAGGAACCAAAAGCAGGCAGCAGAAGTAGCCTTTTTCTAAAACAGGTCACAGTGTACATTGTCTGTTGCTGTATTCTTTTTTCCCATAACACTTCATTCTCTTAGGTTTTGAGACTGTTTTCATATGTTTTTATGTATTCAGCATCATCTTTTTGAAATTAATTTTTATTTTTAAAATCATATAACATATCGTTATAGACAATATATTTTCTAAAGATGGTCTGGCCACTTTTGTGCCACTGAATGTATTTCAGCATCATTTTTGATTATAGTCTCTAATTTGTATAATTTTATCAGAAATTTCAGAATGATGTCTTCCAACATTTTTTTCTGTTATCAGCAGTAGGGCTGAAAATTGGGATAATTAAATATTTTTGCACATCTTGAATGACTTCTGAGAATAAATTCTTAAATGTGAAATTGCTTTCTAAAAGGACATATGCATTTTAAAAGTCTTTTGAATAGTTATTGCCAAATTGTCCTTCAAAAACTTAGGAATAGGTTTGTATCCCTATTTGGCCTCATAATTCTTCATTCTGTTTATAATCTTTTAAACCTTGTTAATTTTCTAGGCCTATAAGCAGCTGTTTGTAGAGTATGTATGAATGGAGAGCACTTATTTTCATTTTGAAAGCACCAATGCTTTAATATACCAATACTGTATTATGTTGGTTATCCATTCTGATTCCCACATGTTTTTCAAATTTTCACTACTATCATTCTATTTTGTTCACTATAAAAGGTAAATTTTTCCTGTTATGGATAGTATACATATATTCAAGTAGCGTAGTACACCCTGTCTCTTTTGTAGGAAGCTGGGAGGATCAGTAATATATGAAGAGACTGCCAGTGAGGGATTCCTTCAACAGTAATGAGACAGATTATATTCCTGGTCCAGCTATGTGAATATTGTGTCAAACATCATAAAAATTAATTTATCATTAACATACATGGATATACAGTGTTGTATTATTTTCAGGTATATAACAAAGTAATTGCTTTATTTATATATATATAATATTGTTTTTCAGATTCTTATCCATTATAGGTTATTACAAGAAATTTATAGTTCCCTGTGCTGTACAGTAGGTCATTGTTGTTGATTTTGTGTATAGCAGTGTGCATGTGTTAATCCCATTTATACCTCCCCACCCCCTAATCTAGCAATTTAGATATTCTTCTTTTTGGAGAGGTTTCTTTAGATCTTTAGTCATGTTCTTAGTAGCAGAGAAGGTTACATTGGGCATGACATTTATTTTTATTAATAGTCAGAAGGGATTTGGTGCTAAACATTGTGATGAAGTAGTTGATTAAATTGACTCTATTTTGGGTTGAAGAGAATTAGTATGTCACAGAGCAAAGACGATTTTTCTTGAATAGCTTATTCGTAAAGCAATTTTAAAATGAATTCATATTTATGTTAAGATGACAGCAATTGTTAGAAAAATATGAGTTACTTTTTAAGGTAACTCTTCAGTTAGGTAGGCATCCCAGGTGGTGGAGTGGTAAAGAACTCACCTACCAATGCCAGAGATGCACAAAACATGGGTTCGATCCCTGAGTCTGGAAGATCCCCTGGAGAATGAAATGGCAACCCACTCCAGTATTCTTTGCTGGAAAATTCCTTGGATGGAGAAGCTGGGAGGGCTACAGACCATGGGGTCACAAAGAGTCGGACACAGCTGAGTGACTGAGCGTAACTTTCCAGGTACTCTCAAGGGCCGGGTATATAACAGTGGAGGTTAGGTTTCTCTGTGTTCTTTGACATAGACTTAAAAAGCAAGCCAGGATCCTTTGTAAAACAAGAGGTATGTTTAGCATCTGTGTTCTGGTAATTACCTCCAGGAGTAAATAGGTGAAGCCAAGCAGGCAGATTGAGAGTTACCACGTCAGAGGGGTGGGGCCCTTCAAGGTCAAGGTAGGACGCAGAAAGGAGGAGGAGGATGAGCGGCCCCACGCCTGGAACTCAGGGCAGTCTGAGAAGTGAGGCACTTCGTGACGGAGGAGGTTAGTTCCTGGCCCTCTGTCCTCCAGGTTTGGGTCTGGGTTGGACAGTAACTGGGACGGCTGACTGTTATAGGGCAAGGGAGAGGATAAAGCATTTTTGAGTTCCTTAAAAGAACCTTCGACTGCCTTCAGAGTCTTCAGCTTAGACTGTCTCAGCCTCTGAAACCCATAAATATAGAATTGAAATTAAAGAAAGTATTTTTATGTTTTAAAGGGATGAAGTCAAAAATTACCAAGTAAATTCATTGGAAAAAAAAATGTATGATGAGGAAATACACAGAAAGAGTGGAAGGTGGTCATTGAGCTGTTGTATGGAAAGCTTTTATTGACTCAAAATGTTAAACGTGCTGAAAACTTCATTAATGTTAAGATAATGTGTGAGTGATGGTAATGATCATGTAAGTGGAACTATTCAGACTAAATTAAAACAGCTATTAATATGAGAAGGAAATATAGAAAAGGGGAAACTCATGTAATAGAAAAATTATAGCTGTCTCCACATTTCCTGTTGAATATCTAAACATTGGCAATGGCCTCAGAAAGTAGATACAACTACATTTTAAAAAGCAGAGTTTGTGGTAGATACTGATATAACACTAATAATGGTAAAGATAACATTAAGTACTGTCATCTTTTGTATGCAAGATTGGTTAGTCTCTATGCTGATTTCTTTGTGTATATTTCATCTAATTCATGGTGATTCTGTGTGGTGTGGTTTTTGCCCTTAACCAGGTTGTACAGAGAAGCAAGGCTCGGAGAGGTTCAGTAACTTGCTCGCGGTCGCTCAGCAAGTGGCAGAGCTGGCATTTGATCCTAACTAGTCCGACCTGGCTTCCCTGGTGGCTCAACCGGTGAAGAGTCCGCCTGCAATGCCGGAGACCAGGGTTTGATCCATGGGTTGGAAAGATTCCCTGGAGAAGGCAAAGGCTACCCACTCCAACGTTCTGGCCTGGAGAATTCCATGGACCGTATAGTCCATGGGGTCGCAAAGAGCCAGGCACGACTGGGTGACTTTCACCTTCTTTCAGTCCAACCTGAGGGGCCTGAACTTGACCTTCATACATTCCACCCCCTACTAGATGTAATTGTGTGTTGAAAATCCAACTTTGACTATATATTTAATTACTGATTTACATAAGTGTGATTTTGATGCATGCGTAATTTTAAATGACTGATTTATTGAGTATCTTTCACTTTGTAGACCAAAACAGCCATTCTTTTCAATTCCCATGTTTCAGATTTTTCATCAGAGAACTGTGCATGGCTCGGTTCTTTGTTAATTTGTTTTAGTTTTTCATCTTTGATTACTTGGGTTTGGAGTTTTAGCCCCCTTTTACCTTCTTTTCCTTGTCACACATTACTTGCTTTTAAGAATATGATGTAAGCTTTAACTGCAATTTTATGAATTTCACACAGACACAGTTAAAAGGTTTGAAAACAGATAACTAAGAAGGTAAAGGTGTCCTGTTATCCTTCCACATAAAGGAGAACCAACCACAGGTAACATTCTGGTATCCTTTCCTCTAGCCTTTTAGGCTTGTTTTTGACCACTCTGTGGGGCATGCCGGATCTTAGTTCCCTGACCCAAGGATCCAGCCCACTCCCCCTGCGGTGGACGCATGGAGTCCTAACCCCTAACCAGCCAGGGAAGTCCTTCTGGCCATTTAAAATCCTTTTACTGTGCGCTTGTGGTTATATTGTAGATATAGTGATATACGCACATTCCATCTTCATTTACTATTTTAACAAATACGTTCTCAAGTTACACTCGTTCGTGAAAGTAATTTTTAATGATCGTATACCATTACATTATATGAGCATACAGCATTTACTTAGCAGTTCTCTTGCTTTGGATATGTAGGTTGTACCCAATTTGAACTATTGTAAATAATATTGAATATCTTTGTAAAACTTGTTCTCATTTATGCTTATTTCCTTGGATTAATTCCAGGAATATTTTTTGGATTAGAACCTCAGAATTTTTGTGTAATACAGTATTGACATTTTTAAGAATACTGAGGTTGATGACCAAGGTGTTGTCTGCCCTCAGTGCCCATTTCTTGGTTCCTTGCCTACACAAGATGTTTATATTTACTTCCATGCCTCAGTTTCCTTATCTGTAAGATGGAAATAATAATAGGATCTACTTCAGAGGGTTGTCGAGAGACCATGATGAGTTGCTTGAGCGTTTATAGTAGTAATACCTAGCACAAAGTGAGACCCCAGTAAATCTTGGTTGTTTAGTATTGTAATTTCTGCAGTCTTTGGCTAAATTGATAGGTGCAAAGAGTATTTTATTGTTGAAATTTGCATTTCTTTGATTACTAGAGATAATGAAATTTTTCTATAAGGATTTTAATGAATTTTTATTTCTTTTTGAGACATAGTTTGTCCTTTGCTCATAAATTAGTGCTTAATTTATTAAGCACTAATTAGTGCTTAGTTAATTAGTGATTAACTTATTGAAATATTAAGCTTATATGCTTTTTGTTATTGTTGTTGAAATTTTCTTCTGACTTATTACTTACTTTTGATTTTTTTTAACCTGAGGATAATTTCCATTCCTATGTAATATATTTTATCCTTATTTCTATTTAGCTTCTTTCATATTTTTAAATCCTAGAATCTTACCCCATTTAGAAATTTGATGACATTTTATTAAAAAGCAATGGCTGGATTAAAACAAGCATCAAGTACTTTCATCTCTCTGAAGTTTATTTATGTCTGTAGGGTGAAAAAAGGGTAAAAATCATCTGTCCTTCCCTAAAATAACAGGTTATCTCAATGTCATTTATTAAATATATATATTTTTTGATAGGGGATATCTTTGTAATCATCCATTAAATTCTTCATATTTATTTGCTTCGTATTTATAGGGGATATCTTTGTAATCATCCATTAAATTCTTCATATTTATTTGCTTCATATTTATTAATCAGAAAGCAATTGAAGAGAGATGGAATCTGGCTAGTCCTCTATTTCTTCATTGTTATTTTTTGTATGCAGTGAATGAACAAAGATATTAAAACTCGACCCTAAAAGCCTTATTTTCATGTAGAACATAAATATCCTATTAGACCGTTAGTCAGTGCTTTAGTTGGACCACATGGTCTTATTTTCTAAAATACCTGTGAAAGAAACAGCTTTCTACCCCCTACCCCCATGTTTTAAGAAGGATGAGCTATGGATTTCTGAAAAAATTTATCTAGTTTTGTGAACGTGTGGAAATGTGATTAACATTGGTAGGCTCTTTTTTTCCCCTTCGGGTGGAATATTTAAAAGTGATAAGTGATGCATCTTAGCTGTGCATTTATGTTCCGTTCTGGGAAGTCAAGAAATAACGATGAAGAGAATAGTGGGATTGATTTATGAGTGAAAGAAGCCGGTCATTTATAGCTCATTGAATGATGGATATATTTAAAAGGAGAGACAATAGTTAGTGTTCATATATTTAGAGAATATTCAGACAAAATTTGTTTTGGGCAGCTGAGATTGCTCCTGGAATGATAAGAAGAAAAGAACAGTTTAGTTTAGAAAAAAAATTAGCAAAAGCAGAAAGAAATTTATATATATATAATTTACATTGGGAATTGTTGGAAAGCAGAATAATCTCCCCAGAGAGCTGGTGGGTGGAATAAACTAACTGTCTCTAGTTTCTGTAATTCATGGCAGATGCTTAGGAACGGGTTACATAAGAGATTTCTGGGAACGGTTTAAAATGAAGTCTTGTCAAATGCATGAGGTCAGGCTGGATGACCTAGGTGGTACTTTCTGACTCTCAGATCCAGTGATGGCTTGTGGCATTCTGCTGCTCAGCACTAATGTACTGTGAGGGTTATTTACTGGCAAATTCACATAGTGCTTATTGGTTGAGGAACAGAATTATTTGAAAAATAGTAATTGACCTTGGAATATATTTGTTTCAGTTCAGTATCATCCTCCTTTTCCTTGCTCCAATTATCTTAATTTTTTTTCATTAAATCAAAGTAAGAGTTTTTACCTGTTGCTTTTCGTTAGCCCCTGCTTTTAATTAACTTTTGATGTTGTTGTGTCTTTTCCTTCTCGGAAAGAACTAATACATGGATTGGAACATGATTTTGAATAGTATTTACCTGTAATGTACTGACCAAGTTGATCAGATGCTCAGTCCATGCTGTACAAGTTCTATTCCATAACAACAACAACAAAAATTTTTTAATGGTATGTGTTACACCCTATAAGTCAGTTGATAGTGGCAGGTGCTAAAGTGGAATAGTTGATTGGGGCAAGGGAATGAAATATTAAACCGCTTCTTTTTTTTTTTTTCAACCTTAACAAATTGAGCTTATGAACATTTACTGGATGAAAGGACATCGATGTCTCCCTTGGTTCACACGTTAGACGAGCACGTGTCTAACGTGGGCTCTGCGTGGGCCTGCTGCCTCCAGGAGGGGCCTCAGTGTTCTCATCAGCTGTGCTCCCAGTGACAGTGTGTTTGTCTAGGAGAGCTGGCGGATCATGCTGTACGGGTCTTAACCCCGCTGTCACAAAATGAGCAGGGCAAATGATGCTGGGAGAAAATGAAAATGAAATGCCCTTTTATTAGCCCCATTATCAGGTTCAAACAATGACTACTTGATCAGTTTGGCAAGAGGACAGCCATAAAATTCTTGGTTACAGGTGGCGCTAGTGGTAAGGAATCTTCTGTCCAAGGCAGGAGATGCAAGAGACTTGGGTTTGATGCCTGGGTCGAAAAGATATGCTGGAGTAGAAAGTGGCAACGCCCTCCAGTATTCTTGCCTAGAAAATTCCATAGACGGACAAGCCTGGCGGACTGCAGTCCATGGGACCGCAAAGAGTCAGACACAGCTGAGCCACTTAGCATATAAAATATGTATTTACCTTCACTATCATTAACAGTGAAACCGTCCTAAAGATAAATATTATGCTTTGAGGTATTGGCTACTGCTAACATAAGGTTCTTGCAAGACATTTAAGAAAATATTTCATCTTAAATTTGTTTATTTAAACTGAATCATCCTTTTAAAATATATATTTTGAGCATGTTTTACAATATACATGATGTATTGGCACAAGTACATATTCAATTTATAAATAGACATATAGGGAGGATACATTAGAGAGTTCTAATGAATGGGTGTTTGAGCAAACAAGTTTGGAACATAAATGTTTTTCAAATAATTTAAAGATAAGAGGTTCATATTTTTTAGTCCTTTGTATTATTACTTTACATGCACAATTTAACTGTCTTTTCCTTGTTAAAATATTCTTGGGGTTAACTCAGGTTTAGGTGACTTTTCCAGGTTGAAATGGAAGAAAGTAAAGTATAATGTAATTAATCAAATTATAGAATGAGTCATCATAGGTGAAGTAAATATTCAGTAACTGAGATCTCTAGAATTTAATAATTTAATAATAAAAGTTGTACTAATTCAACTTATTTGTGAGGAAGCTAGGCCTAAATCAGAGTGATAGGAACTATGAAATATTCTTTAAGAAGTGCTTCTTCAATAATTTTGAGAATAGATAAGAAACCAAGTTAATTGTGTTTTAGCAAATCTTTTAAATGCTTTCATTTAACAGGTAGTTGAGAATTATTTATCATTACTCTGTTCGTTGTTTGAACTAAAATTAATACCAAAGTGGTACTTGAGAATGGCCTTTTTTTTCCTTTTACATTTAAATAGACTAGACATTTGCTTTGTTTAGACCATTAATTTGTTTTTGCACAGCCTGTGAAGGTAACCATCAACTCAGAATTAATTAGTGGGATCAAAATTAATGAGATTTTAACTGTATCTGGTCATTTCTACTCTAGGCGAGTTTTCTTCACACAAATTGGACTAGCATTTTCTTGAAAGAAGAAAATTTTATTTAAATCCATGTTTTAAAAGCAAAGAACCTCTTTTGTTGTGTTAAGTACCTCTAATAACTGTGCTTTCTTGGGTCTAGTCTTACTGATTTTGCTGTTGCTGTTTTCAGTCTTGATTATTTTGGCTACTTCAAGGCTATTGCTCATCACAGTGAAACTAGACCTAACTCTTCAGATGCTTATTTTCGTTGGTATGGATGGTATAGCAAGGAGAGATAAGAAAGCCTTCCTCAGTGATCAGTGCAGAGAAATAGAGGAAAACAACAGAATGAGAAAGACTAGAGATCTCTTCAAGAAAATTAGAGATACCAAGGGAACATTTCACGCAAAGATGGGCGCGATAAAGGACAGAAATGGTATGAACCNTTGCCATTTCCTTCTCCAATGTATGAAAGTGAAAAGTGAAAGTGAAGTTGCTCAGTCATGTCTGACCCTCAGGAACCCCATGGACTGCAGCCTTCCAGGCTCCTCCGGCCATGGGATTTTCCAGGCAAGAGTACTGGAGTGGGGTGCCATTGCCTTCTACAGAGATCTTATCCCGGTAACTATCGAGAGGCTGCCATGCCTTTCAATAAAAAGAGCCTCTTAACTGCCATCCTCCTTACCTCACTATACTACAAGAGTCCCAAGAGACCTCATTATCTCCCAGGCTGCACTCAGGAACCCCTATCCATCTTGAAGAGCATCTTCCCATCACCTCTTGATAACTAGCACAGTAATATGTAAGGAAAGGTACTAGCCTTTTAAGCAAGGCTCCGCTCAGTCTAAAGAAGTGAAGAATAAAATTTTAGGCATTGTGGCATGGTGAGTGGAAAATACTGATAAAAAAAGGGAAAGCATTGTCACAAGTGGATCACTTTCCATTCTTTCACTAGACACCATTTTTAGAAAAACGTTCCTGGTTTTCATGGCTTTGCCTTACTAGCTATATTTCCTCATAGATATATGAAAAGGAATATGACAGTCAATGATCTCATCCAGACACTCAAGTTCTTTTCTTTCTAGACATAGACAAGATTAAACTTTCTTACTTCTTAAATTAGAAGGAATTGTGTGACTTACCTTGACCCCCAAACTATGATCAGAAGTGTCATGAATCACTTTCAAGCAGATAATTTAAGAATACATACAGAGTGAAATAAGTCAGAAAGAGAAAGACAAATACTGTATTTTAACATATATATGTGGAATCTAGATCAGTTCAGTTCAGTTCAGTTCAGTTGCTCAGTTGTGTCCGACTCTTTGCGACCCCTTGAATCGCAGCACGCCAGACCTCCCTGTCCATCACCAACTCCCGGAAAAATGGTAGAGATGAACCTATTTCCAGTGATGCAGATGTGAGAATGGATATGTGGACACAGATGGGAAAGGGC